>PITA01008729.1:0-82432 GCA_004023965.1 Spilogale gracilis
TGCCCTCAATTTCATTGTTTCTACAAGTGACCAGCCTCCCTCTTCCCTTCCAGTTCCTGACAAGCTTCTTGAAAGAATATTACCACATTCAGTGCTCACCACCCTCTTTGGATCCTTGAAATCTGGTTTCAGCACTTGCCATTCTGATGGAATTGTTCTCTCAGAGGTCATTGGTGACTTCATCATCACATTCCACAACAGACTGTCTCCTCTCCTATTTCCCTATGCCAGTTAACACAGTTAACTGCTTACCCAATCCTTGAAATTCTCCCTTTGGCTTCCAAGACACTAGGCTCTCCCAAATTCTTTTTGTATATCATGGACTGCTTCTTTTCTCACTTCCGTGATAGCTTATCCTCTTTTTCTTATACTCTAAATGTTGGCATTTGCCAGGACAGTCCAGCCTTTTGCTTTCTAAACTACTTCCTCCGTGGTATTCTAATCTATTCCTACTGTTTCAACTTTCCTCTGTATAATAAAACTCCCACATCTTTATCATTAGCTACTGCTTGCCTGACTTATATCTAGCCCCATCTTGCAATTACTCCTAGATGTTTCAACAGTTTTTCAAACACAACATTCCAGAGCTGCCCACCCCAGCCTTTTAAATGCTGTTATTAGGACCAATCTTCTTCTCACCAAGGCTCATAAGAGTTACTGAGTTCGGTCATTTCAACCTCTTGCATCTTCAGATTGTGTAACATACTTCATGTTACAACTTATAAGCATTGTTTTTCCATTTTTCTCTTTCATTGAGGTATAATTTATATTTAATAATGTGCACAATATTAAGTCTACAGTTTAAGTTTTTACATATGTATATAACCTGTGTAAACTCTATACAGACCCAAAATATAGAATATATCCAGCTTCCTAGCAGGCCTCCTTTTTGCCACCTTCCTATTGATATATACTTTCTTCCCAGGAGGCAACCACCATTTTGACCTCTGTTACCATAGATTAATTTTGTCTGTTTTGAACTTCATGTAAATGGATTCTCATATTAATGGAAATTCAATTTCATATAAATGGAATTTTATATTGCCACCAGAAATACATGCAAATTCTATTTGCTCTATTTCCTCATCACTTGGTATTGTCCTTTTAGTTTTAGCCTTTATGGTAAGGCTTTAGTGGTATCTCATTATAGTTTTAATTTGCATTTTTGTGATGATTAATAACATTGAACTTTTTCAGATACTTATTTGGATACCCTCTGTCATGGAGTATCTTTTTTTTTCATTTAAAGATTTTAATTATTTGAGAGAGACAGGCAGAGATCACAAACCAGTGGGGAGGAGAGGGAGAAGCAGGCTCCTTACTGAGCAGGGGATCCCGATGTGGGTCTGCATCCCAGGACCTTGGGATCATGACCTGAGCCGAAGGCAGATGTTTAACCAACTGAACCACCTAGGTACCCCAGTCGTGAAATGTCTCTTAAGTCTTTTTCTTTTTATATTGGGTTGTCAGTCTTTTTTTCTTAAATTGATTCAGAGTTCTTTATATATTCTGAATGTTGGTCTCTGTTTATTGGTTATACATATGCACATATCTTCTCCCAATCTGTGACTTGCCCTTTTATTTGATTACTGTTGCATTTTGGTGAACAGAAGTAATTAATTTTAATAAGGTACAGTTTATTAATTTTTTATGATTGTTACTTTTTCTGTTCTTTTCAAGAAATCTTTACCTTCTTCAAGATTGTGAAAATAAACTGAGGCTCAGAGAGGTTAAGTAGTTTGTGCTAAGATTGTGACAGGCTGTTAGTTGGCTTTAAAACATCAGTTGGGGGCACCTGGATGGCTCAGTTGGTTAAGCGACTACCTTCAGCTCAGGTCATGATCCTGGAGTGCCGGGATTGAGCCCTGCATCGGGCTCCCTGCTCAGTGGAAAGCCTGCTTCTCCCTCTCTCACTCCCCCTACTTGTGTTCCCTCTCTAGCTGTGTTTCTCTCTTTCAAATACATAAATAAAATCTTTAAAACACACAAAAAAACCAAACAAACATCAATTGGCTCTTTCTTCCTGGGCATATATGGCTGTCCATCCAGTCATTTCTGGCTTGCCCTGTATTGAGAAGTGGCTGTGTGAGTTTGGATTAGATCAGAATTAGATATTCATTAGTAGAAGAAATGGTCATCTCCATCTTGAAAACAAGATATCTTTCATGTATTTTACCCTTGCTTCCACCCTCTTCACCCCCAACCGTGTACTATAACATAGACATAGTAGAATTTCAACTCTGATCATGTAGATGAAGACAATACTCTGAATGATCGCATAGAACAGAACTCATTTAAGTTTATTAAAATATTTTTAAATTATTTAAATTATAAAAGTATTTCAGATGCTACCTTTTCCTTCAAGCCATCCTGACTCCCTTATTAGTATTCACCTTTTTTTAATTTTTCCCTACTGCCTGAATGTTTTTCTGCTCCTGAGGACGGGAACATTTCTTTGGTCTACTGCTTTGCACATGGTAGGCACTTGGTAAGCATTTTGAAATAAATGAATAAATAAACTAGAGGATAAGTGACTTTTTCAGAAGGTAAAAATATATATTTCATATTAAGAAATGTTGACCTGGTCATGCAGTGAGTGTAGCCTGAGAATTTCTCTCCACATTGGTTTTATGCCTTCTCGGCAATGAGGTTCTGACTCAGCAGTTCTTAACCAGCAGATTGGCTGTGCTGTATCATTTTCATCTTCTGTAGCACAGCTTATGTACCTGGGTATCTTGGTACTAATTACTGACATAGTATGACCATGACCTCATTTGACCTTTTAGCACACAGACCCTTTCTGATTACTATACAGTGAGAAAGGCTCACATGGAAAAGAGATGCTATTTTCTATTTGAAGCAAATGATTTAACTTAGGCAACTATGTGACAACTGGCTTCACTCAGATTCTCCTGGCATCTTTAAAGAACATTTGAACCATATTTGGGATGCCATTGTGTTCCTACCTTCAAATATGAAAGTTGGAGATTCTGATTCAATGTGTTTGAAGTTAGAACCAGAAATCTGCACTTGCAGATTCCCGTGGCACCTCTAATGATAACTTACTTAATTTGGGGAACAAGTGGAGAGGGGCTAAGAGCTCAGATTCAAGAGTCAGAAAGACATGAATCCTAATTCTTCTCTGTACTTACCATGAGTATAACTTTGGGAAAGTTACATAGTGTCTATAAGGTTCAATTTGATTATATGAATATTATGTGGAGAATAACAGGACCTACTTTCAAACAATGTTATAAGGATTAAATGAGATAATCCATCTAATATGTTTAGCACAGTGTTTTGACAATAAACATTCAGTAAAATGTAACTATCATTACTAATATTATCATGAGTTATCAAGTACTTTATAAAGGATCTTTTGAGGGGCATCTGGGTGACTTAGTTGGGTGTCCAGCTCTTGGTTTTGACTGGGGTCATGATCTCATGAGTCTTGGGATCAAGCCCTGAATCTGGCTCCACACACAAAGGAGACTCTGCTTGAGAGTCTCTCTCTCTCCCTCTCCATCTGCCCCTCTCCCCTCAAATAAATAAATATTTAACAAAAAATAAGGGACTTTTGCGTGTGTGTGTGTGTGTTGTGTGTGTGTGTGTGTGTTTGTATAGAGCATACAAAATAGAATCTACTGTCTCTACGAAGAAAGGATTTGTGTTTGTGGGTGTGTGGTCTTTCTCTTAATGAGTTCTCAATTTTAGGTGTTTAAAGTTCTATATGGGCTTACTCTGACCCCAGTTCCTCTTCCTTAATAATTCCCCAAGTAGCCATTCTATGTTGTTTTGTTTTGTTTTTTTAATTATTGAGGGACTATTACTCTGTTTTTGTATGTGCACACCCATTTGTGTGTGTGTGTGTGTGTATGTGGTGTGTGTGACTATTACCAAAAGATGCTTACCTGGAAAATTGAAAAATTGAATGTTCTATTGCAGCATTTCTCAAATAATTAGGGG
This sequence comes from Spilogale gracilis, assembly GCA_004023965.1. Classification (NCBI taxonomy): domain Eukaryota; kingdom Metazoa; phylum Chordata; class Mammalia; order Carnivora; family Mephitidae; genus Spilogale; species Spilogale gracilis. Next base: position 3,967 of record PITA01008729.1, read on the forward strand.
CTGGAATTGAGACTATGAATAAAGCAGATACAAAGAGCCACCTTTTAAGTTCTGGTCTCTCCTTATAAAATTCTCTATCTGCTTCAACATCTGAAAGTGGAACAGAGCTAATCTGAGCGAGGGTTCGGTGGTGCTACCTACAAAATAAACTGAGTTTTGATGTGTATTGTGTTTCATATATTCAAGGAAGAGTGATGTGGAATGTTTGGGGCAAGATGGAGGAAATGGAAAGAAGAAGACTCATGGTATCCAGAGGTTTTAGAGCCATTCTCTTATACCTTAGTTATTTGTTATGAATTTACTCCCAAAGGTAATAGTAAATAATAAAAAGTTTAAATTTGGAGCAGAAATACTCTTTCATGGCAGATTTACTTTACTTTTAAGTAAAGTGGAAACTCACCGGGGCAAGAGAATGGGTGGATTCACCTGAATAGTCTTTGCATAAAGAAGTAATACTACTGCTAAGAATAGGGTATTGAAAAAGGGATAAATAATCTTTGGGTCTGTGTGTTGTCTGTCTTTCATCTGCATGGATTAAAAACGCCATATTCTGCAAGTTTTAGTTAGCTCTTATAGTTGCTATCAGTTCTAGTTAATTTAAGTAACTTTGACTTATTTTTGTATTACGTTTGCATTCCACTGTCTATTGAATTCTCACATAGCCTTGAGAGTAGGTGATGAGAGTTGTGGTCTACAAGTCTTACACTTTAGTGAAATATTCACGGAATTCATTTATCATTGTCAGAGAAGAGCTGTTGCCATCTGACCAGAATGGATGAGAAATTTCAGTTGTGGGGCAACAAGAGTATTTAGAGCTGAAATTTCAATTAGAAATAAGGTTGATTAGTTAACAGTTAAGGGCGTCATTTTGGGGTCAGATTACCCTCATTGCTCTTTCAAGTATTAGACATTCTTAGTAGGCACTCATGGAATTCTTAATAGAGTTGGTTTACATATAATTTCTATTCTTTAACTCATATGAATTTAAATCTTCTCTAAAAACCTGTATGGATTTCAGAGGCTTAGAGAGGATTAAAAAGCTATAAAATTTTAAATAACTTCATCCAGTGAGCATGTTTACCTAAATGTGTCATCAAACTTCTCAGTTTTCTGGTTAGAGAACCGGTTTGGGACAGGCTGACTCACACTGTCGACTGATAGAATGCAAACACATTCAGAATTCTCCTGGTGAGACTAATGCAACAAAAACAGAGTTCTGTGAGCTTTTAGAGGTGAAGTGTTTCATTTCTCCAATAAATCTTCCTATCACTAAGAGCTTTCAAAAGAAAGAAACATATATCTTCATAGTGTTAGCTGCTGGGTGAGGTGGCACGGGCATACTACTGTATCCAATACCTGTGCCACTGTTAGTTATTTTACTTTGAATTTTGGTCTTCTTCCCTAATTTGTCTGTTTACTTTTTTCTTAATTTAAGTATAATTAACATACAATGTTATGTTAGTTTCAGGTGTATGATATAGCAATTTCACTTTTGTATACATTGTAAAATGATAACTTTAATAAATCTAGTTACCACCCATCACTATACAAAGTTAATACAATATTATTGACTATATTCCTTCATGCTGTATATTACATCTCTGTGACTTACTTATTTTATAACTGAAAGTTTATACTTCTTGATCCCCTTTACCTGTTTGTCCCTCAACCTCCAACCACCAATCCGTTTTCTGTATCTATGATTCTGAGTTTGGTTTTGTTTTGTTTGTTTGTTTTGTGTTTTAGATTACACGTGTAAGTGAACGCATGGTATTTGTCTTTCTCTGTCTCATTTATTTCACCTAGCATAGTACCTTCAAGGTCTGTCCATGTTGTCACAAATGGCATGCCTCCACTCTTAAAGGAATTAATTTTTAAAGGTAATCTGGGAAATATTCATAGTTTGCCTTTCAATCAATAAAAGCAATGCTCTGGAATTCTAGATATTATCCCCATATGTAAATAAACATTTTACTGGGTTTGTATTTCACCTTTAATCATTAGATCACACATTCTTTGCCCAAATAGTTATTCACATTCTTTTCAGTTACCGCTTGGCAAGTAAGGTAGATAGCAAGAATATTTCTGTCCATTTTGAAGATTTTAAAACATCTGTACAGAATTCAAATTATTCAACAAATTTGTTCAACAAATTTGGGGGCAACTCCAAAGCTGGCCAAAGAGTGATATTCTATAAGACGATGATGTTCTCTATGAAAGGTTTGCTGAGCACCTCTTTTCAAGGATGAAGGGATGGAGATTGGAATGTCTTCTTGGCAGAGTTCAGGGTACAGACAAAATAAATAGACGCTCCTATTCCTTTCTCTTTTCTGGGTAGTTGTATCTCATTGCCATTTGTTCATATCTTGCTGTAATTAACCAATTTTAGGCCAGGCAAAAGAGATTAGGTAGCATATTACACACGCACACCCCTTTTTCTGGGATTTAGGATGGAATGAGTTTTTCCATTTACGTTAGCCAAATGGACACATACTTCTTCAATCCCATTTTGCTCTGAAGGAAGTCTTTGTCAGGAAGATGTACAGTAATAGAAAACATGGAATCCATTTCTGAAAGGCTTATCTCCCTTGGTGTTTTGCTTATAATTGTAGTTTTCTGGTTGTTTTTAATATTATTATTGTTACGCTCTTTCCAAATTTGACTCTGGACACACCTAACATAATGCTCTGTGGATGCTCTGGATGCTCTGAAAAATTCCCGATACTGGGTTGATTTTTCTGCACAACACATTTCTCTTGGTCTTAGGAAAAAGAGGAAACTTGGGGTAATGGCACATGGTCTGCACAACCTAGCCCTCACCTATTCATCCTCAACAGAGACTTAATTCCACAGACTTGTCTTTTTCAGTCCTTTGTACTTGTGGGTGCAATATGTGCCTGAAATATCCTTTCCCCTCTTCTCTGCCTGATGAAAGTATACTCAGACATCAAGTTAATTGCTCCCTGATGGGATACCTTCCGATTCCCTCCATGAAGAACTAATCCATGCCTCAGATAGGATCCCTGAGTACCCTCTGTATACCCTTCAGTTGCAGCCCACATTTAACTACCTCATACTACTTAAGTTTTCTACTTAAGCATCAAAGATAGTATCTATTATCTTTCTCTTTTTGTCCCTAGTTCTTAGTTTCATGCATAGTGTTAGGTTAAGTGAATGTCAGTGAATGAATGAATGGATGACATACCCCCTTTTTTCCCTTTTTCTCATATAGAACAAAATGCTCTTCTTTTTCTTTTTTTTTTTCCACAAAAGATAATAATTTCCCTTGCTCATTTCCCTTTGGGATATCCCCAGTAGCCTATTTCCAAGTTCCGATGTTTTGGTTCCTGAGTATGATTTGGCATTAAAGGACCTTCCCTTTAACATTTTAAGGAAACAGCTAACCTATATCTCATGAGAAATATCCTTTTTATGGCTGAACAAAACTGAAAGGATATAACTTGACTGATAGGGATTGTGTTGAATCTCTAGATCAATCTTAGCAGAGGGGAGGAAATTATTACCATCTTTACAGTACGAAGAGTTTTGATCCATAAATATGGGATATCTTACCATTTATTAGGGCTTCTTTAATTTCTATCAATATTCTTGATTTCTGCTCAGGTCTCAATCTGCTCAGATTTCAATCTCAGGGTTGTAAGATCAAGCCCTGCTTCAGATTATGTCTTTCCCGCTCCCTCTGCTCCCTCCATTTTTAAAAAATGCATGATATAAGTGACAAAACTGTAAATTAGAAATTATTTATTTTTGAAAAAACGCATACTATCCTCATAAATTCTAACATGTTTTTTTTTTTTATTTTTTTAAAAGATTTTATTTATTTATTTGACAGAGAGAAACACAGCGAGAGAGGGAACACAGCAAGGGAAGTGAGAGGGGGAGAAGCAGGCTTCCTGCTGAGCAGGGAGCCCAATGTGGGGCTCCATCCTGGGACTCAAGGATCATGACCCAAGCCAAAGGCAGATGCTTAACGACTGAGCCACCCAGGCACCCCTGCTAACATGTTTCTTCTGAAACATCTCCTTTTCCTTTTCTTTTCTTTAAGATTTTATATATTGGAAGAGAGAGTGAGTGTGCAAATAGAGGGAGAGGGAGAGGAAGAATCCCAAATTGACTCTGCACTGAGCATAGAGCCTAATTAGGGGCCAGATGTGGGGCTCAGTCCTCTGACCCTGAGATCATGACCTGATCCGAAATCAAGAGTGGGTGGCTCAGGCACTGCTTCTGAAACATCTTTTGGAGAAATATAAATTCCCTCTTCTCCAGGCATCTTAAATATTTTAAGCTGTTACTGGGAAATTCATTGAAATAAACGGGAAAATGCTGTGGGCATAAATATATGTGCATGATAAACAGGAAACATGAGGAATTGAGAATTAGTAGAAATTGATTTAAACAGGAGAAATTGGTATGAAATTCTGAAACACTTGGAATCAATGGAATTTTTAGAGGTGGAATTTGATAGTGAATTTTGGATTCCACAATGTTAAACAAATCAAACTTGTCAGGACCATGAAAGGCTAGTACTATAAGTGTTATAAACTGTTGTTGAATCTATTGTGCAGTGGGAAAGGTGAGCCAGGATCCTGGATTTGGACTCTAAAGCTTGTCTAGCATGGGAATATATGGAGAGAGGAGGGTGTAGACCTTTTAGAGATGAAGCAAACAGAAACAGTCTTTGGAAGACCAGTGATGCTAGGCCATCCAAACCTGAATTTGATAAGGAAGAGGAAATATACTGAAATTATATTGACAATAGCAAAATACTCTTTCAAGAAAAATGTTAGGTTTGTGTTTTTTGATGTTATATTAGAATTTTTTTTTCTTCAGAAGTAACACATCTCTAAAAGCCCAAGGCAGTGCCTGATTCATGATACTGACATCCAGTTTACATACTTTTTAACATCAAGTCATGTTTAAAATGAGGTCAAATTCAAGATTAGTCCCAGGCAAAGTTATAAAGTAAGAAATGTATACACTACTGCATTGCTAGTAATAAGGCAAACAATCTATAGAGGACAAATTAGGTACAGTTTTCAAAATCCTTAAAAGGTTCCTAACTTTTGATCCACGTCTAAAGATTTATTATTCTAAGGCAACAATTAAGAAGGTGTAAAAAGTAATTGAAGTATGAGGCCAGTCATGGTGTTCCTTATAAAAGTAAAAAAGTGAAATGTATCTAAATGCCTACAATAGGGAATTTGTTAAATAAATTACGTCCGTATGATACAGCAGAAGTCATGCTCTTAAAAGTTATGATATATAAAAAAAAGTTATGATATAGGGAAGTAGTCGGTGATTTAGGAGGACGTTCATAATATTTTTGTTAGTGAAGAGAAATAGGGTACAAAAACTGCAAAAAATATGAATTGAGAGAGTTGTTTTTAGTTTTTTTGTGGCTAATGTTTGTACTGTTCTTCCAACTTTAAAATCCCCTTTTGGGATCTTTCTTTCCGTGTCTTGATAAAAGACCTGCCTTCTTTGGTATCTGTTCTCACTAGGACAATTCCAAAGTTCTCAGGCTTATTCTTCTTCACTTATCAAACTTGACTTTTTTTATATACATATACTATTCTCTAAAGCTGGACTAAGTGAAGAGAATTAATCCAGAGGCTAATTTATGATAAGATATTAATGTAAAATTATAGATTAAAGTTTAACAACTTTTCTTACATTTCAGTCACTTACTCAACAAATATTTGCTGTACTTCTCGATACTCTGGGCCTAGCAGGAGAAGCTATGAACAAAACAAATCAAATGTAGGCTCCTTTACCTAATAGTGGGAATATTTGATTCTTCACAATCATTTTAGGCCAGAAGATGTGATTGTGTGGGGGATCTTGTGACCTTGGCAGGCCAGAGGAGCAGACCAGTGGAATCTTCTGATGTACTTTAAAAAATTGCCGTGTTGCATGAGTCTTAATTTCTGTATGTGCTAGCTTGTGCACTTCGTGATACCACTGCATTAACATTTATGTTTTTTTTCTAAATAAAATGATTTCCAAAAGGGGGAAATGGGTCCCCATAGTTTAAAAGAAAAAGAAATTCCCCTGAGCACTGTATTGCTTTGCTTAGTGTTGTTAGATCATTAGGTAGTGTTATTAGATGCTTAGTGTTATTAGATCATTAGGCAGTTTAGTAATACCTCTACTCTGAAGGAAAGAAGGTATAAGCGACCCTAGAGAATGATCCCTCCTTTGTGTAGCCTCAGTGTTCTCTGTTGTCATCGTGCCTATAACACCACATGGCACTGTTTTTATGTCTGTCTCTCCTATGCTGAAGGGTATGCCCCTCTTGAAAGCTTTTATTCCTCATCACGTCCTTACTACCCAGTCAGTATAGGGTCTAATTAAATGCCTCCCTGGAAATCAAAAAAATGCCCAGTGTGGCACCAAGTATGTAAATAAATTACCTTAAAGAAAGGCAAATTTGAAGAAAGATGCTAGTGCTTACTTAGTGTTTCCTATGTGTTAGACACCATACCTAGCACTTTAATGCATTTTATAATTTAGTAATCCTAATAATTTATGACATCCATATCATTTTTTTAACAGATAGTGAAACTGATATTAAATAAGTTAAGTACATTGTTCAAGGTCAAATAGCTACTGAGAGGATGGGACCATGGCTTAGACTTTTGTTATTTTAACTCCAGAGTCTATACTTTTTAACTCTAGTAGCCTACACCCTTCTAAGAAAATGGTTTTTTGTGCAGTGATATTTACTTCTCATTTACTCATCATTTATGCCATGCATCTCCATCCTCATTCCTGGCTGTTTGGCTTTACTTTTCTCATGAGGGAATGATGCACTTGCCAAGAAAATTTACCTGCAAGTTGCAAATGCAGGATACAGTTTCATTCTAGTGTTCCACCTTAATTTCCATTTATGAGGCAAAAATTTCCATTTTGACATGGTGTAATGACTCTTCTTTCTCTTTGTATTTTATAGTCAGGTGGAACAGAAGTTTGAGGTTGCCTTTCTACATTCAGTCTTTGGCTTCCTGTTCTGTAGGGCTGTTAAACTAGTAGCTGTGAGCCCGTTGGATGTGTTTATCTGTGCTTACGCTATGCCCTCCTTTCTCCTAGGGCTAAGCTGGCTGTTCAGTAATTATAGTCCTTAATATCCTTTTTGCCTGACTTTCTATAATATTGCAACAGTAGTGTCAGTACCACAGAATGAACACTTGAATCTTCTTTGAATCATCTACATATTATTTATGAGTGTCTTGTCTTTTCCACTGTATTATTATGATGTCTTAAAAAATTATTGTGGAACTCCCACCTGGACACCTGCATAAAAACCCAAGGTTTTGGTAAGTACCTTAATTGAATAAAAGCACAAGGTCACTGCTCTTTTTACCCGTCCACCATAACACTGTTATGCATCTTTAAAACCTCACCAAACGAAATTTTTTCTTATCCATTTTTAATATTGTCCTTACATAATACTGTCCTTAGATTTTGGTCAGTTCTCTGTCTGACTTGGAAACTCCATTTACAATGTAGTATGTTCTCAATGAAAAACAACAACAACATATAGCATCCAGGTGTTTCATGGTTTGTTGGGAAGGTAATTTTAAAATAAACAATTAAAAAAAAAATTCTTGTGGCTCACCCCCACAACCAAGCACAAAACTCGAGCATATCATAATGATTCTAGGGAGAATAGTGCCAACTATGCTATCAGGAGAGCTACCTTCTAATCTGGTTCTACTACTATTTGGCAGCAAGATATTGTGATTTCTTCCCTATATAGGACTTGATGGACCTCACTTTTCTCAATTCAAAAATCAGAAGGTTGGTCTAGGTTGTTAGGTCTTTCCTAGTTTAAATTTGGGATTTAGAGACTTCTATAATTTTTTTGTACTTAGTTGATTGATCAATTCTTTGTAGTGGCATTAACAGGAATAGAAACATCATAAATTGACCTGGATTTGCAAAGATGATACTAGGTTCAGTTTTGAATATGTGACATTTGAGAAGTAGTATAGTGTACCTAAATCCAGATATCCTTTAAGAATGGAAATACATACTTGGATTTGAAGTTAGTAGCGATACTGCCATTTTCACTGGCCTCTTTTGATAGTATGAGTTAGAATCACAGGCTTAAAGTAGAAGGTATTTATAGCAATCACATAACCACAGATATTTAGATTTGAAAGAGAAACACACATCGTATGGTCTATCCCATTTGTTTTATACACAAGATTGGAGAAATGGAATTTGTCCAAAGTTACACACTAGCTACAGATCTAGTATGTAGACCAGAATCCCCTGTCTCCAAGCTCCTGCTTCATCCCTCACTGTGTTTGTTAGGTTTCCTCTTTGACTGCTTTATAACATATATAATATTCTTTTGTGAGTAATAAATCGACTAATCATTGTTTATCCAAATACAGACCCAAAATTATTTGTAAAATTTGACTCAGCCTCCTGGGAGAGAACAGCAGTCAAAACACAGGGTCATTACTGTATCTGAATTTTGACCTGTAATTAAATGGTGCTATATGAAAAGCACTGAATTGTTTAGTTACAAGGTATGATTTTGTGACATCTGTTGAAAGCTAAGTTATGGTGTGTAGTCCTAAATTGTGTTCAGTTTATGAGGTAATTAATTTCTCTGCATCCCTGCCCTGATCCTGTGTTACATCTGGGGTGTATGAACACTTGTGATACTCTGTAGAGTTATAATACTGAAATAAATGTTTGTGGTGGGTCTCCATTTTGTTCTGATAAAGAACTGGATACCGATGACAAAGGTTAAATGGAGATCTGGCATCTATTTCAGTACTTGCAAGACCTAGTCTCAAGAATATGTAATACATATAACTCCTTGCCAGAAAACTGAAAGGAAGTGATTGCATTTGAGTACAATGTATTCTACAACAATAGTTTAGTGTGCATGAAATTTAAAACTGCTGGCTTTCTAAATAAGATTTTTTTAAAGTAGGCTTAGTTTATTTATTTTTTAAAACATTATACCCATTGTGTCATACTTTATGGGAGAGTCTTAAAAGCTGAGATTTAAGACCAAAGAAGCTAAGAATTCTAACGGCCATGGTTGCAAGATATTGAATTCTCCAGTAAAGTACTCTAGTTTAATGTGTTTGTTGATTTCTCCTGAATGTTCCATTTTCATGATCATTTCATATTATGTCATTTTACCATAATAGTGCCCTTTTTCCCCCTACCCGTCGTGATTGCATAGTACCGTAGAAGCATCAGTATCAAGCCTTAAAGTCTACAGTGGTGTCTGTTTTACACATGCACAGATTAGTCGGGATTTTATATAAGTGGAGACCACATCTACCTCCGTCACCTAGTGTCTTTCACAGTACTTGGCACAGAGCAGGCATTTAATTAATTGTTGCTGGGGGTTTTTTGGTTTTGTTTTGGGGAGGTTGGTTTTTCTTGAGTGATTAAATGAATGAATGGCATGCAGCACAAACTAGCTAACTAATTAAACTAACTAAAAAATTAGATAAATATACTCATTCATTTTCATATATATGAAGGAGATATCCAAAGCCTTGAAAAGAAGATTTGATGTTTTTGACAAAAACCTTTAGAAGTACTCATATATAGGGATGCCTGGCAGACTCAGTGGAAGAGCATGCAACTCTCGATCATAGGGTCGTGAGTTTGAGCCCCACATGCGGTATAGAAATTACCTAAATAAATAAACTTTTTTTAGGTACTCAAATACCCTCAGTTAACAAGAAGGTCAATATGGCTCAATTTTTCAGTCACCTTGTCTGATGCCAATCTGTAAAATAGGCTTATTATAATAGAGAAGAATTGATGATGGAAATCTTTGTTTATAAAATGCCTTCAGCAAAGGAAAGGTGTAAGTGCTTTGTTCTTCCCTGAAATCTAAACAACAAAAGACTTATCCCAAGGTGTGGTCAAGGCAGCAATCTTGAAGCTTGGTCCCTGGTTACTTGCCTCAAAAGACCCTTTTGTGCCCTGAGCCACTGTTCTTTCTAGTAACACTTGGGCAGAACAGGAACAAGAAATTGTACCTGTGACTCCTTCTCCACTCTATGGCTTTTGAGAAGCCAGATTTGAACTCCTGCTTTATGAAGTCAGAGTATCAATGCTAACCTATTTGGCGAAGATATTATGAAAAGTAATTTAAGGCTTTAAAAAAAAAATCACTGTTGAAGCCACATTTTTATACAGAGTTGCCATAATATTTGTTTCCCACTTTAGTGGTTACTTCAAGGCCCAAAATGTAATAACATGTGTGGTTAATATACATGGTTTGTTTTTGTATTCTAAAAAAGAATGCATGGTTTAAAAAAAAAAAAAAAAAGGAAACTTTTTTTCTTCACAGCCTTTTCCCCCACTGAAACTGAAAAAGAAAAAAGAAATTATGCAAGCTTTTTTGAAAATACAGACAAATTTGGCATCTCACTTATGGGAAAATTTTGCAAAATTGTACTGACTAAAAGTGATTTTTGTTTTGGCTTTCCTGTGAAGCCATCCAGAAAGGTCAAAAATTACTGGCATTGCTTTTGTATAAAACATTTCACGTAGACTCCACTTGTAATTCAGCCAAGTACATAATTCAGGTCATCGGTGACACACATATCCACACACTGGAGCCGGTCAGTGAACAGAAAGTGGTCATGAAATGTGGATAATATTACCTTATGGACAGACCAAACTGCACAGATTACAGCAAAGGAAACTGCATTAACGTGCTTGGGAATGGTTTCCTGAGCTGATCCCTGCCCCCATCCTCCCTCAGTGGGAAAACCAATTGTTTACTGATTACAACAACGACATCACTTGGCAAACATTTTGGCCTAAAAATCTATGACATCAGTCTCCTTTAGGGTTTTCCATGTAAAACAAATTCTCCAAAGAAAACAGAAATTGAGCCTAAATTTGAAATCCATTATTATACCGTGTAAGGTCTCTTCAACTTATCTCAATCGTGTATTTCTTAATTTTTATTTTATTTCCATGTAGATATTATCTAATACTTAACAACCGTGAAACAGTCACAGTGTTTTTTTCAGAGTTTCAGTGAGTAGTCCTTTATAGTTATCCTCAACCCAACTCTCTTTTTATGAGGATTGTATATCTGTTTTTGTTTCTCTGTATTGAGGGTCACTGATTTGGAGTGGCTTTTATCACTTTCTTTGAGGAAGGAAGTAAACATTATTCTTTGACCCCTTAAGACAAGTTCATCTTGCCATGTGAAACATGGCTGTGTGCTCAAGAGGAAGTACTCTCGCTAAAGTTAGAAGGACTCCGTGATGCTGCACATGTTTTATCACTTGTCAGAGAATGAAACAAATGAGTGGTATTTCACTCATGTAAGCACCTCCTCTAAGTATTTTTACCTGAAATTATTAGAATTTTCCCCACATTATTTTGTTAGGTAGGTTTTATGTAATATTTTGATGCAAACGGCCCTAAAGCAGGGGGAAGTCTGCAGGCCCACAGTCTGCCTGTTGAAGGCAGGACAGGAAGGACCAGTCCAAGAAGGGTGCTAAGATAATGGGAGTTGTGATGTTGTATAGGCAGAGTGGGGCAAGAATTATCTGTGTATCATTTGAGTTGAGAATAGGTTTAACATTCTCATATCCCAAGAGTTCCGTCTGGAAGCTGTTCCTTGGCAAACAGAAATAGGTGAATATTCTCCTATCTTCTGGAATGGCTGCTACACAGGAATGGAAATCACTCCAGTCACTTTTTCCTATTTTTAGCAATGATATGTTCACTTTCATTATTCTTTAAGACGAGAAACATTGTGTTCAAAGGCTAAAAAACATGGTCTTTTGAATTCTTCCTCTTAAATCCCTTCCATAACATGTAGGATTCCATTCTTAATATATTGATTCCATGGGATTCAGTTTACATTGATCTTACTGTTACCCTTTTCCTCTAGCACATGACCTTTATTCCCATTGAATGTATGTTCCCATTTCTCCATGTTGTTCTCTTTGCTCTTTCTTGGTTTAAATAATCTTCACAATCTGCCTCCCAGCATTACTTCTGGATAGTCCTCTTAAGCCTTTCACTAGAAGATAGTTGAGGTACAGCAGTGAATATTAAAACTGTACCTCAGACAGACCTCCACATTCCTACTCTAAATCTGTATCATCTTGCCTTCTTTGTTAATGTGGTAAGCCCTCTGGGCAGGGACAACCAGTACCTCTTTGTTCTATGGTAGACAGCACTCTAACCATGGTCAATAAATGTTCATAATAATGAAAGATAAAAGGAAGTGTCTGTGTTCAGCAAGTTAGTGCCAAATAAATGTGAGGCCAAATGAGGCCATGGGTGCCAGACCACAGGGGTTTGAAATATTATTTAATGTAACATTGTCTCATTGAATAACAAATCTTACATTGTAATGTCTGAGTCAAATCTTCCCTTGGTGCCAGACTTCTCATACTCCTTTAATCTTCCCCTCAAGATATTTCAAGTTCATGAAGCTCAAGGTAAGAACCCCCCTCCCACCTCCCCCCATGTAGTGAGTAGAAAACAAGCCTCCTGATGAATGTGGGAAAAAAAATAACTGGATGTGAGGGCCATGGATTCTCTGGGAATCTGACCAAGTGTCTACCACAAAGTGCACTAAAATGGAATGAAAGTTTGCCATTAACCTAGCTATTGTGTAACTTCAGTTACCTAGCTAAAATATGAATTATAAGCAGTCAGGAAAAACACTAAGACTGCTAGTATTTTAGAAAATAATTATTTTTTCTGCATCTTTCTGTGATTGTTAGAATGCAACACTATTAGCTCTGTAACTCATAAAAGTAGTACACATGGAATAACAAAAGTGAAATGCAGTTCAGTAAAATTTGACATTGCAAAGATTGGTTATTTCCTATCTTTGTATTATCAATATAGAGCCTTAATTGTCCTTTCCATTTCAAATGAAGGGTCATACTTTCTAAGGTGATTCAGAATAGAGGGACAAAATGAAGCAAAATAATCTGCCCTTCATATGATTATAAAATGTTTACCAACCAGTCTCTCCTTTTTTGCAGCCAAACTTCTCAAAATAATAGTTCACATTTTAAGCTTCTATGTTCTCATTTCTTATTTATTCAAAACATTATTTGGCTACTTCCCTCACTATTTTATTAAAAGGGCTCATTAAGTTTCCCAGTGTCTTCCTTGTTGCTAAATCCTGGGACATTTTCTTCTCCTTTTCTATATTACTTGAAAGTCTTTCCTTATTTGGTTTCTTTGCTTTCTTTCCCTTCTGGTTCTTCTAACACTCTACCATTCTTTCTCATCTTCCTTTCTTAACCCTTTTCCTCCAGAAAACAGCCAGCCATTGATTTTTCTAGAGTTCCCTTTTCAGAATTCTCTCTCCTCACCATACCAGCACTCATAGCTTCAGCTATCACCAGCTGCAAATCCATACCACCAGCTCAACGTTTTCCATATCTGTATTTCCAACTGTATGTTGTTTAATTAGATACATCATTCTCCCCACCAGGTACCTCATACTCAACATGTCTAAAACAGGACCCGCCCCCACTTTTGAACCATCTCCACCAACAAAAAGCTGTGCACCATTCCTATGTTTTATAACTTGGTGAAGAGCCAGGAGTGTATTTCTTCCTCTGCCCTCCAGTCTCATTAGTCACTCATTAGTATCGACTGTACATCATAAGTATTTTCTTGTTCACACCCTCTTCTCTCTAACCCCATAGCCATTGGAACATCTAACTTTCCCCAGTCTAAAGTGTCTACTGTTACTCCATGTTGCCTTAATGATTCTTTAAGAAAGCAATACCTGATCAACTCTTTCCTCTTTTCAGTTTGTCCTTTGTCCCTTCTTGCGAACAGTATAAAATTCATCTGCTTGTGGCTAGCCTTTCCTTTTCTCATCCTGCATTTACACCCTGTACTGTAGTCATGTTGAGTTCCCTCACTACCCATACTATTTTCTTATTACCTGTATGTTGTGACACTTATTTCTGCCCCTGCATTGTATGTAGTTTCTATTCTTGTTTGCAGAGAGATTTGATCCCTGTTACCTCCTCTGCAGCTTTCACAGAGCACTCCCTTACAGAACTAGGTGCCCAGCATTTATGTTTCCATAGTTTTTATCATACCTAATTATTCTTGCGTTATATTCAAATTATCTTTAAACATATCCTCCTTCTCCATCTAGACCATGAGATCTTTAAGAGCAGAAGCTATGTCATATTCATCCTTGTATCGCTGGTACAGTGTTGAGCCCGTAGGAAAAGGTTAGTAAGAGTTTGCAGAATGGATCATTGTCTTCTCCATAGTACGCTTACCTTTCACATTCCTGCTCTAGTAAGCTTATGAATTCATCACTCTTCTCCATGTATTCTTTATGTTTTCTCTTTTCTTCCTCCAACTCCAATATGGTTTGCCTATGAGATTTTTCTGCTATTAAAAGCTGTTCCAGCATTCGTCTATGAAATTCTTTATGTTTTTCCATGACTTTGTCCAACTACAAAAGAAAATACATTTATAGTGCGTTAACTGCAAATCTTGCATTCACTGTTTTAGAAGTATGTAAGTTTTGACTAAGTAATTTAACAATGGGTTTCTGGTCTTTTTGTTTGTTTTTTACCATTACTCTTTTTAATTGATACTTTTTGATGCATTTTTAACACAAATGTAATCTTTGTATTGTCATTGTTTTTTTTTCCCCCAGAGAAAATAATTGGTGCCTCTGTAGACATCAGAATTTTCCCATATCCCTTTTCTGACACCTCCTTCTCTGTCCAGAAAAACTGTGTCAGAGGAATGACATAAAGAAAAGAAATCCTTGCATAATGTTTGATTCTGAGGCAACCTAATTGCTATCCTGCCCCAGCCCTCCCTAGAATAGGCCTGTTGGATCCCATGATCTGTTTTTCATCATATTATGCATCAAGGTGTTTGCATATTTTTAAAATTCTTATTAATTCTTTGTTGGTTATGTAGTATTAACGTGAACAAATGTCAATACTAAGTCCTTTCTGGTTTTTGTGGCCTACTTATATCTCTATTATGAAATGATCAGCCTGCAACTGACTTTGTGTTGGTCTTCCCTACTAGACTATGAAGTCCTTAAAGGCAGGGCTTACATTGAATTTTTAAAAATTCTTAGCACCTACATAAAAAATAGTGAAATCTTGCCAATACAACAACATGGATGGATGTAGAGAATATAAGCCAGTCAGAGAAAGACAAGTACCATATGATTTCACTCGTATGTGGAATTTAAGAAACAAAACAAAGGGAGAAAAACAGGACAAAACAAACAAACAAAAAAAACCCCCAGACTCTTAACGATAGAGAACAAATGGTTACCAGAGGGGAAGTTGGGGGGTAGGGGTGGGAATGGTGAAATAGGTGAAGGGGATTAGGTGTACAGTTGTCTTGGTGAGCATAGAAATAAATCCATGCTTACTGGGTCAATTAATCTATGACAAAGGAGGCAAGAATAACAATGGGGAGAAGACAGTCTTTTCAATAAATGGTGCTGAAAAAACTGGAGAATTATATGCAAAAGAATAAAACTAGACCACTTTCTAATAACACACCTGCGCGCGCGCACACACACACGCACGCAAAACCTCAAAATGGGTTGAAGACCTAAGGGTAAGACCTGAAAGCATAAAACACCCAGAAGAGAACACAAGCAGTCTTTGACATCAGCTGTAGCAACATTTTTCTTGATATGTCTTTTAAGGCAAGGGAAACAAAAACTGTTGGGACTACATCAACATAAAAAGCTTTTGGCACAGTGAAGGAAACCATCAACAAAACAAAAAGGCAACCTACTGAATGGGAGAAGATATCTACAAATGATATATCTGATAAGGGATGAATATTCAAAATATATAAAGAACTTGTACAACTCAACCCCCCACCCCCCAAAAAGGTGGGGGGCAATCACATTGAAAAATGGGCAGAGGACCTGCATAGAAATTTTTCCCAAAAGACATTAAAATGATAAACAGACACATGAAAAGATGTTCAAGATCACTAATTGACAGAGAAGAACAAATCAAAACCACAATGAGATATCACCTTATACCTGTCAGATGGCTAAAATCAAAAAGACAAGAATGACAAGTATCAAGGATTTAGAGAAAAAGGAACCCTCATGCACTGCTGGTGGGAATGTAAATTGGTACAGACACTGTGGAAAACAGTGTGGAGGTTCCTCAAGAAATCATAAATAGAAAGAACATATGATCCAATAATTCCACTAGGAAAAAATACTAGCTCAAAAGGATATATACACTCCTATGTTTATTGCAGCATTATTTACTATTATTTATAACCAAGATAAGAAAGTAGGCTAAGTGTCTATGGTAGATGAATGGATAAAGAAGATGTGTTATATATATATATATATATAAATTCATATTCTGCAGTGGGGTATTTTGCAGCTATAAAAAGGGTTGAGGTTTTTTGGGGGTTTTTTGTTTTTGTTTTTTGTGGGGTTTTTTGGACATTTGAAACAACATGGATGGACCTCGAGGGTATTTTGCGAAGGGTAATAATATGGTATGATTTCACTCGTATATGAAATCTAAAAAACAGAGCAAATGAGTGAATAAAAAGCAGAATCAAACCTATAAATAGGTTATTTATAACTGATGGTGGCCAGAGGATAGTAGGGGATGGGCAAATATATGGGCCAGAAAGAATGGGAGATACAGGCTTCCAGTTAAGAAATAAATAAGTCATGGGAATAAAAGGCACACCCTAGGAAATATTATAGTTAATGATATTTTTATAGTATTGTATGGTGACAGATGGTAGCTATCCTTATGGTGAACATAGTATAGCATATGGAGTTGTTGAATCACTCTGTTGTACACCTGAAACTAATATTAACATTGTGTGTCAACTGTACTCAAAAAAGAATTGTTTTAAAGACCTTTGTCTTTTTTCTATTCTTACTTGTGCTCTGTCATACTTCATTTCATGTCAGGTAATTTTGGAGAGGCTATGGATATTTTGAGTCTTAATAACAGGAAATTCATTTGGTTTCACAGTCACTTTTATGTATAGTCTAGCTATGGCTAGCTATCTTACCGTAGGAAAATCCAGCTTACCCAGCTATTATCAAATAAAGGTGAAAAGACCAGAGATTATATCTCAAAATGAATATGCCCTTTGGTTCCCAGCACTGGAAGTTTGTGGATTATTAGAAGAAAGTTTCAAAACATATGGAACCAGAAGCTAGTCAATGAAAATCTCCTTTTTAATTCCTGGCTTCAGAATTTCTATTTCTGTGTAAGCTCATCCATGTATTAAAGAGTATGTTAGATAGTTTAACATTTTTATGTACTTTTTGGTGATATAATTTTACTTATATAGTCCACAGTATTACTGAAATGGAATTACTTTATGTTTTACCTGACTAACCCATAGGCATCCTCTGGATCTTGGGTTTCCTGATTTTTCTATCTAAATTTGATCTTCCAATATACCCTTGTAGTGCTTTGTGGTTTTCACCATAGAAATCAATACTATGTGTAATTGTATACTTGTTTGTGTGATCATTTGTTGTCTGTCACTCAGACATTAAACACACCAAGGACATTAGGCACAACTATTTTTATTCACCATCTCTCCAGTAAATATTAAGTAAAAGAATAACATGAAATTTAAAAGCTAAATTGCACAGTTACTTAAATAAGTACTTTGAGAATTGGTAATGCTAATAGGGTATGCAGATTTTTTTATTATAATACCTTGATAAGTACAAAATGTTATATTTTCCTTGTTTTTTTGTTGTTGTTGTTGTTGTTTTGGAAGAACTAAGAATATCTTAGGCAATTAACTCAGTATCTTTTTTTAAGGTAGCTTCTAATATAGAACCCGAGTTTGGAAAAGAATAGGAGGTTAAAACTGTTGTAGACTCTGAGTCCTTATATCTTCCCTTTCTCTTGACAATCCAGTTATCCCCTTTCCATTCCTGTTCTTTGTTCTGGCTCACAGGCCAGTAGTCTTTCATCTTAAGTCAGTATTCCTACTATGTGATGTAACTGAGAGCAGTTAGGTCTTCAAAGCTATTTTGACTTAAGAGTAGCTAAGACCCCTTTAGTTTACCATAGAAATGGTTGAGATTTTTACATTTTGAAAAAAAAAAACATTGTAAATAAAATAAAATTCAGGGGATATTAACACCCCAGGATGAGAAACAGCAAAAGAATAATTATTTAGCATGCAGATCCTTATTCTGCTATAATTCGGGTACAGCCATGGATGGTCTCAGTGGGAAAGCTGTCTAGGGAATCCTATTTAAAATTCTCCCTTGTTTATTCTCTGAGTATTTCCCTTTCCTTCATCCCTAGATAGAGACGAGGGTAGACAAGTGGATTGTTGAGTAGGTAGAGTTATATGGGCTTCAAAGTATGGATAGACTCATAGCTGAGGAAAGAGATATCTATAAGGCAGAAGTAAAAGGCAAGAGAAGAAAAGTGGACAGGCACATCATGGAAGTGGGAATGCAGTAAGTGCATATGTGTAAGGTAGTATTATGTGTTGTGAGAGTAATCAAATAAGATTGGATTTATAAAGGGCTAAATTATGGGTAACTTTCAGAGGCAAGCATTTATAGAGAGTCAGGGTGTTTTCTATTTTGCATGTGTGCAATTGAATTATTGTGAAACTAAAACTTTCCTAGTGATTTTAGCATAAGTTTGGAGTCATTCTGTTCTTTTCACACTAGGTATTGAGGGGATGTGCCATTTATGGAGTTTTGTCAGGATATATTCAGGGATGGTCAGTTTGTATTTCACTTACATAAGTTGGGGAATTTATGCCTAATGCTGTTTAACAGTCACTATGCTGGGAGCCAGGATACAATTCCAACATTATTGACTTGAATGCAGCTTCAGCTCCTCTTTCTAAAATTTGGATTAAAGTGCAAGTCAACAGACTTTGGGTGGTCGCTTCCTTACCCTTCAGAGAAGCAGATCCATCTGACCAAACTCCTTCACATTTGGCAAGACAGTAGTCTTCTCTCATAAGACACCCAAGACAAGAATAGCAAGGACATTAGAGGTCAGTCCTGAGGTAGGTTGCCATAGCTTATGTGGGGAAAATTTGTCTAAAACTTGCTTTCACTCTCTCCAGCGTTAACTCATGCTCTTAGTTGTTTCCTTTTAATAAAAATGAAAAATTGTGAAATTTTCCATTGAGGTCTCAGAGGAAAATAGGAGAATAAAATAAGGATGCCACTTAATGGGGGAAAGATCTTTGCTGTCATTAAACTTTTGAAGGTAAAGGATAGCACTCATCTAAAATATATACTTTCTTAAACTCCACTGCTTGGATAATTCTTCAGATCATTTCCATTCATGCTCAAAATTTCTATGATATAATACCTCAGTGATTTCAAAGAAATTTACCTCTATGCTTGAGCTTTATCTTTTTTTTATTATAGCTTGTAGAGCCATCAAGTCCCTGTATGCGCTGACCCTTTTGTGCATGTTTGTGTGCACGTGTGTGTGTCTGAGTGTTTTTTTTGTGTATGTGAGAGAGAGAAAAATCTCTTGTATTTGTCAGCTTTCAGTCTGATGTCAAGAAAGAAACCTAGTGGATACATTCCATCCATGATTTGTTCTCCTTTTCTTTCCTGTAGAACATGTAGTATTTATCTACCTTGGGTAGATTTTAAATGTGTGAGAACATAAAACTATAAATAATCAAAAAAGAATTATATGTCATGCTCATCTTCCAGGCCTAGTGCTTGGCTGCCTAGTGAACTGTTCCACCTTCCAGGTGCATACCCCTGATGTGATACATACCTCATTCATTGGTTTTTCATAGATATCCTCCTGCCAAGGGGCAGATTTTGCTTGAAAAGCATCTCGCTGGAGAGCCTCTAATACCTTTTTTGGAGTGACAAACCCATACTGAGCTTCCAGCAAAGCCAAGTCCATTTTTTCAGCCTTTAAAATACCTATGACTTCATCTCGAGCCTGTAGGAACAAAAATCATTTCAGAAAGCTTGCTTTATCTACCAGCATTATCTGAAAATGATTTGAGAGTTGATTTTTTTCTTTTATTTCAAATAAAAAATGAGTCATATTTCTCATAGCACCTTTTGCAAAAGGCAGTAAAATTATGTCCATTCATCCTTCTTATAATCTAATTACACATTAATAATATTTTCAACATGATCATTATACACCATTGGGGTGACCCAGCAGTTTTTATTGTTTGACAAGTAGATAATGTGATACCCTTAAATGGACTGACATTTGCATTTTGGAGGGTAGCAAATAAGATTCTCCTATGTGTGTAGTAGTTGTTTTAGTTTTTTTTATGCAAGTTAATAATGCTAGGGCAAGTCAAGGAGCCAATTTACATGAGGTATAAAAGTACATCTTGTTATTTAAGCCGATCTAGAAATCACTGTTACTCATACATGCCTGTGCACTGAAGCTCATGAGCAGCATGGGCAGAGGATGTGATCTTTCACATGATGCATGCCAATTGCATGTCATAATGACAGCTCTTTCAGATATGATTAATTGCCCTTTCTGTTGGCAGAAGAGAATTCTGCATATGTGTACTTTCTTTCATATACATACAGGTAGAACCATAGGTAATCTATTTCCATGGCAGCATACACCCCAAATTCACAAGCAGCCTTCTCTTTGAAATTAGGGATCATTCTAACCCAGCTGACCTGCAGTTCTCCTTCCAGAATGCTCAGAAGAAATAAAAGGTCATCTCTTGAGAGGTCTTCTCTGTGGTGACCAATACCACCATGTGACTTAGGATGGGGAAGAAGTGCATCTGACTCACTGGTGGGGTCTTTGTCTTGCTGTCTCTGCTTCATGTCCTCAGGCCCTTGGAAACCATGGTCTTTATTATGTCTTGGAAATTGCTTTAGGGCTGAGCCCTCTGTGTCACTGCTTCTGGAACGCATTCTTTAAAGCCTGGAAAGAAGGAAAATGATTTGTACCTTTCAATGGAAGTGGAGTTTTAATAAGGGCACCTATTACTGTTTTAACAGGTCTGCACTTTTGCTGTATTTGCTGCAGCCAAAGACTGGATCTTTCTGAAGTCTACAGCAGAGAACAGCATTAGGAGATTCATAAATCACAGTTTTATTTACACTTGTTTTTAAAATCAACATTTTAAAAAAGGTGTTCTGCTTTGATTAAGGCCACTTATGTCCATGGGTAAACAAACTATATTTGAACTTCATCCACCAAGTATTTCATGTCAGGGATCCAGGTCATACTGCTGACCACAGCCTAAGTGTTTACTTGTGTTAAGGTGTACTTAACGTAATTGTAAAATGGTAAATTTGCTAATTGTTCCGAATTTCTGCAGATTCATGTTATAGTTTTCCCTTTAGAAGTTTAAAAAATGTTTTGGAATTTCTTAGTCTTTGGTGCTTTAAAATAGAAACATCAGAATTACTGCTAGAAAATACTTTGGATTACTTTGTTTTGACAATAAAGTTTAATATTAAAGGAACGAAGGCTTGGCCCCTGTCTGTATCCCTGACATTCTCCTAAAATTTCAGACCTATCCTTGGTACATCAAGGATCTATAGTTAGGAGTCTTATCTCCAAAACAGGGACAATCCTACCTATAGTAGTTGGTCATTATGAAAACAATTAAAATAAATGCATATGTGAGGGACACATTAGCTCGTATCTGATTTTATAATTGTCCAAATTAACTTGTAATAGCAAGAAAAATTGTTCCACCTTTGAGATTTTTTAATGAAAAGACAAATACCAATTGAGCTTACAGTCTCTTCAGTGATGTACAGATTATTAATTTTACTCCTAAAATCTTGAAACATTTATCATCTTAGTGCTTTTTTATTAGTGCTTTAGGTTATAATTTTTATTAGTGCTTTTAGGTTATAATAAGATTTCTTTTTTCCCTCCATACATTCTATAATAATATTTCTTTAAAATAATACATCTGGGACACTTGACAGGCTCAGTCAGCAGAATGTGTGACTTGATCTTCAGGTTGTGAGTTCAAGCCCCACACTGGGTGTAGAGATTATTTAAAAATAAATATATATATTTTAAAAAATAGTATTTTTTTAAAGTTCTATAAAACTAAAGCATACAGAAAAGTGTGGGAAGTATAATAAACCACTACATGCTACCACACAAATTCATAAAATCTTAGTTTACTATATACATTAGAAAGTATTAAAGATAGAGTTGAAGCTTCCTGTTTATCTTTATGTTTTCCATCCCAAAAGTAACCATTTAAATGGTTATGTATTATTGAATTTGGTATGTATATTCCCTTACATGTTTTATACTTTTCTTGAACATGTGTATATATATTGCCAAGCAGTATATAGTATTGCTTTGTATATTTTCAAAGCTTATGTAAATAACATTTATTTGTATGTTGCTGAAACATGCTTTTTCATTCTGTATTTTCTAAATTCTTCCTTGTTCCATTTTACTTTAGCTTGTATATTTTCATTGCTATATAATATTTCCTTATGCGAGGGGTGCCTGGGTGGCTCAGAGGATTAAGCCTCTGCCTTCCAGCTCAGGTCATGATCTTAGGGTCCTGGGATCGAGCCCACATCGGGCTCTCTGCTCAGCAGGGATCCTGCTTCCACCTCTCTCTGCCTTCCTCTCTACCTACCTGTGATCTCTCTCTGTCTGTCAAATAAATAAATAAAATCTTAAAAAAAAATTCATTATGCGAATAGTCCACCATTTACTTACACATATTACTGTCAATGGGTGTTTAAAATAGTTTACATTTTTTTTTTCAGTATTAAAAAAATGTTGCAATGAACATCACATTTTTTTCCCCTGTATTCATGCGTTTCTCTGGGAATATTTTTTAGGACATAGGAGTGGGATGTTAGGGCTGCAGAGTATGTGTTCTCTGAATATTACTAGGGAGTTTTGTTCCTCTTAGTGGAATATCAATTGATAGCAGAGTATTAGATTTCTCATTGCTCCATATCTTCATCAATTTCTATTATTGAATTTATAGTTTTTCCCATTTTGATAAATGAGATGGTATCTGACTTTTAAATTTGCATCCTATAATTTTTAGTGAGATGGGCATCCTTTCTTGTGTTGAAAGGCCATTTGGGTTTCTTCATAAATTGCCTGTTCATGATCTTTGCTCATTTTTCTTTTGTTTTGGTTGTCTCTTACAGACTTGTAGAAATTCATTACATATTATATACAATTACCATTTTGTTGATTATATGTCTTGCTGTTATTGCTGTTATTGCTGTTATCTTTTCTGGTTTGTAGCTTGCATTTTCACTTTATTTGTTTTTATGATATAAAAATTTTAAATTTTAATTTAGTCAAATTTATCAATTTTTAAATTAGTTTTTCTTTTCTTATAATTTTCATTAGAAACTAAACTTGATCAGTGACAGTACAAAAGAGTGTAAAGACCACAGTTTAGGACCACACTGCCTAAGTTCAAATCCCATTATTTATTGGCTGTAAAACTTTGGACAAGTTACTTAATACCTCTGTGCTTCACTATTCTTCTCATCTATAAAATGGAGATGATAGTAATAGAATGTTTGTAACCTAAAGTTGCTGTGAGGATTGTGTGTCAACACATGTCAAGTGTTTACAACATGCCTGGTATAAAATTAACACTCTAAATAAATGTTATCTTTTATTAATATTATTATTAACTTTATTTTTATTACCAAAAATTGTTCAATGAGCCTATATTACCTTTATAGTTAGGGAAAATATTCAAGAAGAAAAGCAAGTTTATATGATTATATCTTTCATCTAATGAAATGTGAGGTATGAATACTGAAGGAAAAAATGATTCAAAGAATAGCTTTGTGTCTTTGCTGGGTACTCTGTTTAAGAAGTGTTTCTCACCAGGGGCACCTGGATGACTCAGTCAGTTAGGCATCCAACTCTTGATTTCGACTCAGGCCATGATCCCATGGTAGTGGGATCAAGCCCCATGTCACGCTCCACACTTAGTGGGGAGCCTGCTTGAGGATTCTGTCTCTCCCTCTCCTGCTGCCCCTCCCTCAACTCAAGTGTGCACACTTACTTTCTCTCTCTCAGATAAATAAATCTTTAAAAAAAGAGAGAGAGAAATGATTCTCAACAGTTTGCTGGCACCACTTGAGAGCCCTGAGTGTCAGAATAGTGTAGAAACCTTGAGGGCTTCTAAGCCAGCCAGCTCAGCTTTTTTCATCTCTCTACCCGTTGTACTCCACCAAGCATTTATTGAAAGTCCACTGTGTGTCATGGACTAAGTTGGTTATTATGGTGTGGCTTCCTTACGTCTCTTAATGATATATGTTTTACTTTTGATATACTTTTACTTTTGATATACTTTATAAATCTTTTTGAAAGATTTATAGAAATAGTTCCTAAAACTGGGGTTATGCGAAGCGCACTGAACTAGACAGGAGATGAATGAAAGAATTCAGTCACAAATCAGTTGTGGGACTTAGTTAAAACGTTGATCCCTCTGTGAGCCCAGTGTCCCTAGTTGTGAAGTGAGGGATATAAAGAGGTGATCTCTGTGACCCTTTTCCCCTTTGGTATATAATAATTCTTGCAAGTGTGCCTTTCTTTTCTAGCATAGGATATCAATAGTATATTAAGAAGAGATGGATTCGTGGATCTTCATCTTATAGAAATCCAAAGAAATCTAAATGCTTCATGTGGATGTGCAGTAAACCAGGTCTGATGCTTTTCACCATGAAAGAGATTATAGTTAAAAGACAGTTCTTAAGGAAATAATCCCAGTAATAATTCTCAGCTGAGAATTTTTTTTTAAGTTTGCACAGCTAATAACTGGCAGAACTGGGATTTGAATCCAGGCAACCTGGCTCCAGAAACTGTACTCTAAAAATCATGCCATAATGCCATTATGCTATACTGCCAAAGACAAATGTTACAGACACCTTGTCGAGAATGAATATAGACACCCTATCTGAAACATGCTTATAGCTTTGCTAAGTAATTATAGTACAGATGAAAAATGATCTGTGATAGTAGTTATCACCAATTCTTTCTTCCCTAGATAGCCAAGGAAGAATTCATTTATTTGAAGAAAGCAAAGCATAGAGACATAGAGAAATATATTTTTGTGTATGGATGGAAGGTTGAAGATCTGTGGGAGATATGACTGTGGAAAACCCCATTATATGTATATTTATACATCTAATGTTTATATACCAGTGTATTAGTAGACACTATTTACCTTATTAAACATGTATATAATGTATGATGAAAATGTTCAAAAATGAAAGATATTAATTAAAAATAATATGTGTAATTATTTTTTCCTACCCTATTGGATTGTCTTGAACATTCCAGGAAGATCCTTGCTCTGTCCTATAGGAATAATGGCAGGTTCTTAACATAGACTAGATATATTTAAAACAGGTAACTATTATGCTAACTTCAACAATACATGCTAAAAAATTGATAAAACAGGTAATTATTAAGTGCCACTTTATTTATAGATATATTCACACTTGAAGGACAGGACCACCCATGTTTTCTGTCCAGTATTATTAATCTCCATTTAGGTCTCCCAGCTTCAGACATAATGGGTATTTCACAAGGTGACTGGTTTCTTCTTTTACTTTGTGGCCTACCCCAAAACTTAGGTAGTGGCTAAACAATAATAGTTCAAAATTCTGTCGTTCATTCTGCAGTTGACGTCATCTTGCAGCTCAGCTGGGCCTAGATGATCTAAGATGGATTTATTCACATTTCTGTCAGCTAGTTGGGCTAGTAGACCTCAGCTGGATCGTGTTATCTCTGCACCACATGGGCTCCCAACTTCTGGTAGGCTAGACCACATGGTGGTCTCAGGGCAGCATTCCAAGAGTACGAGAACTGAAATTTTAAAGCCTCATTTTTATTATCAAGAGAACATCACAAGGTCAACCCCAATTCAAGAAGTGGAATCAGAGATTTCACCTCTCGATAGTTGGGGCTGCAAGGTCACACTGCAGAGGAATAGAAAGAGTTGGGAAAAGTTAATGACTACAGCCATTTTTTTAGAAAAACTGTAGGTCTACAACACTTACAGAGTCAGATATTTGTGAAAATTGAATAAATGTCTAATTTTCTGTTTTGTTGTTGTTGTTGTTTTTAAGTAGGCTCCATACTGTCTGGAGCCTAACATGAGGCTTGAACTCACAACCCTGATATCAAGACCTGAGCTGAGATCAAGAGTCTAAAGCTTTACCAACTGAGCCACCCAGGCACTCCTAAATGTCTAGTTGAATTGGGGTAATATAAATATATTTATAAATATATCTGGTTCTTTACTTCTTTTAGTTTCTTGAAAGCATAGGTTTTGTTGGCGGTTTTTGACGATTTCTATGATGTATTCCTTTCTCTTACCCACATATGGAACAGTAGCCTTTAAAAAAAAAAAAATCGTATTTCTTTGAGAGAGAGAGAGTACCAGTGTGAGCATGGAGGGGCGGGGAACAGAGGGAGAGGAACAAACAGACTCCCCACTGAGCAAGAAGCCCAGGGCTTAATCATAGGAACCTGAGATCATGATCTCAGCCAAAGTCAGATGCCCAGGTGCCCTAACAGTAGCCTATTGATAAGAACCAACTTGTATTCTGCTACTAATCAATAAGGATTCCTCTGGATTAATTTTATCCAAGGTTTGCCTTTCAGAATTCGAAGATAATGTAAGTTTCTATTTAGGACAGTAGTTTAATAAGCGTTTCTCTTAAGTATGCTTTGAGTTAAAGGCAAGCCAAGCCGCAGCAGAAAACTTGAATGAAACTCTGTATATATCCTAGCTTCCCTTGCCTCACTTTTAAGGTGAATTGGGTGAAATCTTCCAGGAAACCATAAGTGCTTTGTCAATGATGATATTTATAAGTTATAGAAAGGAATGATCTAAAATATGTTGATACTTTGCTTATTCTTTTTTTAAAGTGATTAGAGTTTTTCGAAGACTGCTCATCCTCTTTGGGGCCGCGGTTAGTGACATTAACATTCTTGATGACATGCACATTGGATTTGTGAAGAGATCCATCATGTGCAGACTTCTGGTCTACTGAGGTGTTATATGTCTCCGCATGTTTACAGTGGTGGAGTTTCCTTGCCCTTGTGCCAACAACCACAAAATGATAAGTAATGAGAAGTAATTAAGTATGCAGAGAAGAAAACAAAGACATGAATTTCATGATACTTCATGCTTTTTATTATCAGTGACTTCATTGTTTCTCTTGGCAAAATTTTAATGCATCTGTGCTTGGCCCAGGGGTGTGTACTGCGGAAAAGAAAAATTATGTAATAGTAGCAGTGGTTTGGGATTTTCAGGTTACCCCACCCCCCAAGAAAAGAATGGAAAGTTGCTTTTGTTTATACCAAATAATGATGCCTTTCTCTTTTTATAAAGTGCTAGCAGTAACATAATGTCTGATGGTTTTGGAAAGAGAAATCCTGCTTAGCTGTCAGTTTAACATAGACCAGTGCATTATATGTGACTATCGTAGCCATAGAATGGCAGACCTCAGGAGTATAAGAGAGTGAAAGATTGGGATTCAGGAAACCCTTGCTTCTGATCTCAGCTCTGCTTTTAATTAGACAGCTCTGGGTTGTCACTTACAAATGAGGATATTGGGCTAGGTTGGCCATAAGAGGTCATTCAGGATGGAACAAGGACCAAGGGTTCTTTCTTCCCTTGACTACTGTCTTGTTCCTCACTCTCTAACAGATCCCCTGACAGTAGGATTCAGGCTTGAGACTAGATGATCTCTGAGGTCCTGGGGCTTCCCACTTTTAGAATTCTGTAATTCTCTATTGTCTTGTATCTATGGATACAAATGCAGTTCATTTGGCCCTGAGAAGCAGATTCTGTTTTGTTTTCCTATGTAGTGACCTCGGTCAGTTTTTCTTGGGTTTAAGCTAGTTGAAGTCATGGTGGATCTTTGGTAAGGATGTGTCCATGCAGGAGAAGGTTAAGTAAAGAATTTGCAGCTATTTACTTAATTTAGTTAAGGAAATAGCCAAATATAAATAGTTACCTATTCAACCTCCCATACACACAAACTTCTAGCCAACTCCTTATTATAAAAGTTAAATTTTCTTAATCATTCTTTGCTAATTTTATATGTAAAAAATTGCTTACTGAACATAATCGTGTATGCTTTAGTCAGAATTTAGTCTCTATGTATCTGTTTATTTTCCTCTTTGAATGTTGGAAAAGAGGGTATAAGGGGACCAGGAAAAGCCTCAATAAAAGAAATTGTTTTTGGTCTTGATCACTTATTATGATACTGAATTAACTGATTAAAACTCCAATTTAGGAAAGAAAATAATAGTAATAGCAATAGCTTATTTATTTATCCAATGCTTACCAAATATAGGCCTGTTCTAAATGCTTTCCTTTTATTAACTCATTTAGTCTTCACAAAACTGTTATTCATCCTCATTTTGCAGAGAAGAAGATTGAGGCTTCTAACTGTTAAGTAATTTGCTGAAGCTCATACTGCTAGAAAGTAGCACGTCCTAACTTGGGCAGCCTGGATCCAAAGTATCCATAAGTTACTATGCTGTGTCTATTTAGGATCTTATAAGAAGACATACATAGTAAAAGAAAAATCCTAGTTCAACATTAAGTCATTCACAAACATTTATGAAGTACCTATTGTACAGGTATTGTGCTAGATAATTTGTTCTAGCTTATTTTTAGACCTGGGTGTGGCATAGGCAAAGCATAATAGAAGGAATATGAGATTATGGAATTACATAGATCTGGACTTAAATCATAGCTCCAGTATGTTAGCTCTGTGACCTTAGATCACATGTGGTTACTAAACCTCCCTGAGCCTTCAGATATAGAATGGAAGTAAGGGTACCTGGTATAATAGATATATTATTCATGCTTTGTGAGCAAAGGCCCTCTGCTTATGTCTGTATCCCTAGTGCCCAAGAGATTTGTACATCAGCAGGGAGTCACTGAATAAATCCTGCAGTCAGCATAGCTGATTGGCCCTGAGTAGGAATCACTTCATTGTAAAGATGATTCATCTGGCTAGAAAGTTAGAAAAACAGTATCAGGTGTACCTTGTTTTATTGCACTTCATTTATTGTGCTTTGCAGATACTGTACTTTTTATAAGTTGAAGGTTGTGGCACCTCTGTTGAGAAAGTCTGTTGGCACCATTTTTCCAATTGCATTTACTCACTTTAGTCTCCCTGGTCACATTTTGGTAATTCTTGCAGTATTTCAGACCTTTTCATAACTATTTTGTTATTATGATGATCTGTGGTCAGTGATCTTTGATGTTAGTATGGTAATTATTTTGGGGCAGCACTAACCATGCCCACTTAAGATGATGAACTCAGTCAGTGTATGTTGTGTGTCTCCTTACTGTGCCACCAACCGGCCATTTCTCTGTCTCCCTGTTCTCAGGCCTCCCTATTCTCTGAGGCATAGTATTGAAATTAATCCAATTAGTAACCCTATAGTGGCCTCTAACTGTTCAAGTGAAAGGAAATGTTACACATATCTCTATGGATTAAGCTTGGTGAGGAAGGCATGTTGCAAGCTGAAAGGCTGAAAGCTAAAGCCCTGTGCCAAATAGTCAACTTTTAAATGCAAAGGAAAGTTTGTGAAGGAAATTTAAAGTGCCACTCCAGTGAACACAGGAATTGATAAGAAAGCAAAACAGTTGCTGGGGGGTTGGGAGGGGAGGGATATGGTGACCGGGTTATGGAAAAAACTTTAAAAAATAAAAAAATAAAAAAAGAAAGAAAGAAAGAAAGCAAAATAGCCATATTGCTGATATGGAGAAACTTTTAGTGCTGTAAATAGAAGATCATGCCAGCCCCAACCTTCCCATGAGTCAAAATCTAATCCAGAACAAGGCCCTAACTTGTTTTGAATTCTATAAAGACTGAGAGAGATAAAAAAGCTGCAAAAGAAACGTTGGAAGTTAGCAGATGTTGGTTCAAGAGGTTTAAGGAAAGAAACCATCTCCATAATATAAAAGTGCCAGGTAAAACAGCAAGTTGTCCACACCTAGATAAGATCACTAATGAAGGTGGCTACACTAAACAACAGATATTCAGTGGAGATGAAACAGCCTTCTATTGGAAGAAGATGCCATCTAGGACCTTCATAGGTAGGGAGGAGAAATCAATGCCTGGCTTTAAAACTTCAAAGAACAAGCTGACTCTCTTGTTAAGTAAGGGCTACTGCAGCTGGTGACTTTAAGTTGAAACCTGTGCTTATTTACCATTCCAAAAATTCCTAGGGCCCTTAAGAATTATGCTATAAATGGAGTAAGAAAGCCTGAATGATAGCATATCTGTTGACAACATGGTTTACTGAATATTTTAAGCCCACTGTTGAGACCTACCTACCACTTATAAAGAAAGAGTCTTTTCAAAGTATGACTGTTCCTTGACAGTGCATTTGGTCACCCAAGAACTCTGATGGAGATGTGCAGAGATGATTGTTGTTTTCATGCCTGCTAACACAGCACCCATTCTGCAACCTATGGATCAAGGAATATTTTTTTTTTAAGATTAATTTATTTTAGAGAAAGTGCAAGCAGGGGAGGGGCAGATCAGCAGCTAAATTTTAGCAGATGTGAACCACCTAGGTGCTTCTGATCAAGGAGTAATTTTGACTTTCAAGTCTTTATTATTTAAGAGAGATTTTATAAGGCTGTAGTTGCCCTATTTAGTGATTCTACTGATGAATATGGGCAAAGTACATTGAAAGCCTTCTGGGAAGGATTCACCATTTTAGACACCATCAAGAACATTCGTGGTTGATGAGAAGAGGGTATCAACATTAACCCTCTGGAGGGAGGGTTTGAAGAAGTCTATTATAACCCTCTGGATGACTTTCAGAGGTTCGAGACTTTAGTAGAGGAAGCAACTAAAGATATGGTAGAAATAGCAAGTAGAATTAGAAATGGAATCTGAAGAGGTGACTGAATTGCTACAAGCTCATGATAAAACTTTAACTGCTGATCAGTTGCATCTTACAATGAGCAAAGAAAAGTGCTTTCTGGAGATAAAATCTACTCCCGGTGAAGACGCTGTAAAGACTGTTGAAATGACAACAATGGTTTAGAAGATTTTATAAACTTAGTTGATAAAGCAACAGGGTTTGAAAAGATTGGCTACAATTTTGAAACAAATTCTGTGGGTTAAATGCTGTCAAACAGCATCCCTTGCTAGAGAGAAATCTTTTGTGAAAGGAAGAGTCCGTTGACATGGCAAACTTTACTGTTGTCTTATTTTAAGAAATTGCCACAGCAATCCCAGCCTTCATCTTGGTCAGTCTGCAGCCATCCACACTGAGGCAAGACCTGCCAGCAAAAAGATTACAACTCACTGAAAGCCCAGATGATGGTTAGCTCTTTTTAGCAATGAAGTATTTTTTAATTAAGATATATACATTGTTTTTTTAGACATACTGCTATTACATTCTTAATAGACTACAGTATAATGTAAATGTAATTTTATATAAACTGGAACATCAGAAAATTTATTTGACTCACTATATTGCAATATATTCCCTTTATTGGGGTGGACTATTACTGAACGTGTAATACTTCTGAGGTATGCTTGTACTGAGAAACTAGTAAGAAGTAGCTCATATGTATAGACTTCTTACCACAGGCAAGTGCTGTTTCAAGTGCTTTGTATTATCTTATTTACTCTTAAAGAGTTTTAGCCTAAACTAAATGCTGTTAAGAAAAGGTGTGGTAAGGGCCACCTGGGTGGCTCAGTTGTTAAGCATCTGCCTTCAGCTCAGGTCATGATCCCAGAATCCTGAGAACCAGCTCCATATAGGGCTCCCTGCTCAGCAGGAAGCCTGTTTCTCCCTCTCCCACTATCCCTGTTGTGTTCCCTTTCTTGCTATGTCTCCCTGTCAAATAAATAAAATCTTTAAAAAAAAAAAAGTTTGGTAAAGGCAAATTAAGGGTGGAGACTCTCATAGGAGATATCAAAGACGAATGCCTATCAGTATCAAGGTAATGCTAATGCCTATACAAAGTTCAGAGAATGTGTGTGTGTGTGTGTGTGTGTGAGAGAGAGAGAGAGAGAGAGAGAGAGAGAGAGAGAGTGTGTGTGTGTGTGTGTGTGTGTGTGTGTGTGTGTGTGTGGAGAAGTGACTCTAGATCCAATCTCCAGTTAATGTCACTGAATTTTGAAAATGTTTGATCATATATACCCTGACTTTAGGCTTCCCTTACCCCCCGTCTCTCCACATATACACACACAAAATGAACTGAAGATCCACTGTATGCCTTCTTTTTATTTGACAGCACATTTAACTATCATTAGTTCTGATTTTATGTATGTGGCATTTTATATAAAGCAGTGTTATTTAAATTCAGTTCAGTAGGAAATTTGAGGGTCGATTCTTTCTGATGACAAGATGTCTACATAATGCAGAGTGAATTCATGCTAACTGTAGGATGCTCATCTCCAAGGGACAGAGCTGGCAGTGATCCAGGGCCTAAAATTTGAATGTGTTTAACATCCCATACTTTGCCGAATTTAGGGAACATGCTGTCTGCTAGCTTTACATTTCCACTTGGATTTCCCCCTCTTTATGCATGGAACTATTCAGCTATGACTTAGTTCCCTCAAAGGGGAATGGAAAGAGATGTAGTAAGATTATGGGGTTCTCAGCAGAGCTAGTTGAGCCCTTAATATTAACTGTCTCATGGCAAATGTGATTCATCTATAAAAATACTGGCTATAAATAGATGTTAATAGTGCCCAGTTGCAAAACAGCCAGGTTGTGCTAGCATGGCCACATTAGGGAAAAAAATCTTGTTGAGTATTTTATTTGGTTTCTCTTAAAATAAAAAATAAAAAATGTCTTTCCTTTTATTACCCTAGCCACCCACATTTGAAGACACTAAATTCAGCCGACTGCAGTAAAGCTATCTGATGACTAAAAAAAGACACACTGAAAACAAGATAACCTAATTTAGCATTGGTCCCTTTATTTTTTTTTCTTCTGTTTTCAGTTAAAATCATTGAAACATTTCCTTAATGGTATTTTTCCTTGTAGCGAAAGCATGGACAAGGCTTCAGAGAGGGAAATGGAAGTTGAGGGGCTGGGGGGCAGTTGTGATTCAGACGCATATTCCCAACAATTCTGTGTCCTCATAGAAAGTCAAAGTCACAGAAAGAGAAGAATCAAACATAAGCTTTAGAAGGCAGTGTAGTAGTCTTCTCATCTATCCCCCCACAGTACTTCAGTCAGTGCTTGGTTATCACCTGCTCAGTTATGTGGCTCTAAGTGTCAGAAAGTACTTCCTTGTGAGCTGAAATCCAACTCCCAGGAACTTCCTGCATTTATCCTGCTTCTGCCTCCAAAGTGAAATCAAACAAGGCTATTCCTCATGCCACGCTGTTAGACCTTCAGTGGGAAGGGCTCTATTCTTTTTTCCAAATGAAATATTGTCAGCTTCTTCAATGACGTCTTACACCAAGTTGTCTAATCTCTGTCACCCAACACCTCACACACACATTTTGAGTATACCCAATTAGACCAACTTACTCTTCATTAGGCCAGATTGTTTCTTAAAGAAATACATGGTGAAGTTGGGCATAATTTCCCATATATTAAATACAACTAAAGCAATGAATTGGTGAGTGTATATATTTAGGGAAGAGCTCAGTAGTTCTTCTGATGTTGGATTTCAGTTTGAATTTAAAGTGTAGATCCAGAAATTTGATAGTAGACATTTAATGAAGACTGACTCCAATGTAGCTTATGAAGTGAGTGCTTATAATAATACTTTCATGCATACATTGCTTGATACTTCAGTAGATAGGTAATTGTCCTGTTCTGTAGTAAAAGGAATATGAGATTCAGAAAGCTTAAATAACTTTGGCAAAAAAACCTTGGACCAAAGATGATGAAAACTTAGGTGTTTGGACACCTCTTTCTCTCCACACTCATGCTAGATTAATCAAAGCTCACACTGTTGTTGTTGTTGTTGCTGTTGTTGTTGTTGTTGTTGTTGTTGTTGTTATAAGCTTGTTCTTTGGTTGCTTTTCCACTAAGTAAGTGCTATACTCAGAGAAGCTGCTACACTGTAGATACAGAATATATAGCCTGCCAATGAGGTCTAATAGAGCAGACTTACATCATGGCTTTTCTTAGCTGTGTGTTCTGAAGAAAGGACAAAGAGAAATATAAAAATCTCAGAGTATAAATAGTTGATTTATCCAAATTTTCCATTACAAATCAGTGACTCTTTAAAGATTCTTTTCTCATTTAAGGTTGACACAGGGCTGGGGATGTTTTCCAGATCTTTGTAGAATAGAACAGAAAAAGAAAATTATTTAAATATAGTTCAAATTAGCTTTAAATACATTTCTAAATGCCACATTCACAGCACTGGGTCAGGGCTCTGAAAACCGTATGATTCTTTTAACAGTTTTCAAACTACATCATATTTCATATTTTTTCCAACTCTACTGTCTGGTTTTTCTTAGAAGTACAGTGATATTGAGCCAGTCATTTAACCTTTCTGTTCTCTTTGAATTTTTGTCCCTTTGGCTCTCAGAACCAGTGTTGTCAGATCCCTTTATTCTGCAGCTGAGGCCCAGGGAGGTTAACTGATATGCCCATGGTCATGCCTAGAGCCAACACCAGAATCCAGATCTTGCCTACAGCTCTGTTGATGTTTCCGCAGCAACTGTGCATTTTCAGAAACTAATTCCTATTTCTTCCAGCTCTCAGAAGATATGAATCCTAGAAGACACAAATGCATTTTTGAGAGTACTCGAAGTCTCCCACAAATTTTATTTTTCTCAGCCTCTTACCTACTAGGTGACTATAGGCCTGAGAATGCCTTTAGACCTTCTCTTCATTAGACCAGCATAATAAAGAGCTCAGATGTGAACAAGAGGTTCAGAGATCTACAGATTTTATGTAGGTTCACATCTACAGATTTTAACATCATCTCTTTCCTTTCTATTCTTTTATTTAAGGATCTGTGACTAGAATAGAGAGAATGTTACAGAGAAAATGTTGCAACTGGTAAAGTCCCTGGGCTGTACTCAACCTTGTAGCAATTTTACTTCCCCTTTCCCAGCATTTCCCTGTGCTCAGTTTATCTTCCTGTAATTGGAGGAAAGTTTAACTCCTTGCCTTAAGTGTTGTCTTATAATTTCTCTTATTAGAGGAAAAGAAGGAAACTGGCTTTTATAACACTTCAGTTCTCTGCCAAATGATATTATTCATACTTTGTTCTTTATCTCTCTCTCTTTTTTTAAAGATTTTATTTATTTATTTGACACAGAGAGAGATCACAAGTAGGCAGAGAGACAGGCAGAGAGAGAGGAGGAAGCAGGCTCCCTGCTGAGCAGAGACCCTGATGCGGCCTTGATCCCAGGGCCCTGAGATCATGACCTGAGCCAAAGGCAGAGGCTTTAACCCACTGAGACACCCAGGCGCCCTGTTCTTTATCTCTTGTTAAAAATTCAGACACATAGAGTTAGCATTATTCTCCTTCTTTTACAGATTAAAAAAAAAAACTAAAGTGTTGAGAAGCTCACAGCTTACTGTGTTAAAAATACAGGTTCAAGACTAAGTACAGAATACCAGTAAATACGATAAGGCATTTCCAAAGTGTTTTGGGAGCATTTGGGAGGAAATGACTACTCTGCCAAAGGGACTCAGTGAAAGCACCTCAGAGGGAGGTTGGACCTTGGAGGATAAAAAAGTGTCCAAGTCATATGTACAGACTGAAGATAGATCAAAAACACAGTATGGGTGAATATCAAACTGTCCTTATGGCTGAAGACAAGGAGCTGTTTATTGGTGAAAAGTGAGGATAGAAAGATGAACCATGGGCATGTGTAAGGCTATTCACAAGACTGTTCATAATAATGAAGATGAAATAATCAAATATCCAACAAATAATAGAGAATAATTAAATAAATCCATAGAATATACAGTACTGGTCATTTAGGCTGCCAGCAGAAGTCAAGTTTTCAAATATTTAATAATATGGGAAAATATTTTCAGTGTATAATAAGTTTAAAAAAATTTTTGGAAGAAGAGACTTATTTATTCAGTTACAATGCATTCACATTTTCAAGGCTTTTTTCAGAAGAAAGACAAAGATGAGTGAGAAGAAGCCTTGAAAGTCATTAACAAGGCAATAGAAGATTACTTTAGTAGTAGTTAATGTGATTATCCCTGGGCTATAAGAAAAGAAGACCAAGGAAATTTGAATGTGGACTATGTATTAGGTGATGTTAAGAAATGAAGTTAAGAAGTTATTGTTAATTTTATTACATGTGTTGATGGCATTGTGTTTATATGAGAGAATGTCTTTTTTATTTTTTCAGATACCTAACGAAGCATCTAAGTGTAAAATGACATGATATCCTGGGCTTTACTTTTAAGTACTTCAGGAAAAATAAAAACAGGGGTAATGTAAAATAAATATGACAAGGTATTGAGGATTGTTGAAGATGGGGGATGGATACATGGGCTTTGTTATATTCTTCTTCCTACTTTTTATATATTTAGAAATCTTCATAATAAAAGATTAAAAAAGATTAAAAGATTTTTAAAAAGATAAAAAAAAAATAAAAGATTTAAAAAGCACCAGGGACACATAGTATTGGATGCATAAACATTTTAAGAAATGATTATTTTTAGAAAGAAAAAAAAAGTGCAAGGTAAAGAAAGAAAGAAACAAAGAAAGCATCCAGGATTGTGTTTCGGGAAGAGACAGAGAAGCCAAAAAGTGAGCTGTATCCCAGGAGCCAAGCAAAAATTATTTCAAAGAGGAGAAAGTTTCTGTGACTTCATTTTAATAGCAGAGACACTGGTCAGAATAGTTTTGGAACTCAACTTTTGTAGTTTTTATTTTGAAATATCCCTCAGCCATGGCAAATTCTGGTCCATTGAAACTGAATTTGACTTCTGACAATAGGGAAAAGTTTTGAAACGAAATCTAATGAATCAAGTTAGAGTATGGGTCAGCTAATGCTGTCTTTGGTCAAAGAACCAATTGTGACCTTAAAATAATGTGGTTAGCTTTTGTATGTGGCCTTCGAAAGGATTTTGAAGACATTTCCAGTGTATGTCAGCCATGGCAGTCTTTCAGAATAAGCTTTATAAAGGAAAACCTTTGACAAAATGACATGGTTAAATTTATAACTTAGAGCTTTTTTTTTTTTTTTTTTTTTTACTTAGTATTCTATCTACTCTAGTTACATATCAAATCTTTGGTGTCCTAGAGCTTCTGGTGGTTTTTAGAATCTCAGTGTAAGCAGAGAAGTAGGAAAGAGCATGGTGAATGGCAAGAGAAGAAGCACAGTCTTTGGGGCCAGCCAGGCTGAATCATGGCACTGCCTCCATCACTATGTGCTGTCCAGTTCCATGCAAGTTACTTCGTTTCTTTAAGACTCTATCTTGCAGTGTTGTTGGGACAATTCAAGGTCGTGTGTGTGAAGCACTATGCCCAGTGCCTGGCATATGACAAGAATAGAATGTAAAACTCATCCTGGTGGAGATACAATGATACAGTTTTATCTCTTGGTTCATCAGACATGCCTTCCCTCTTGTGATGAGATAAGAAATAACTAATGGATTTTAGCATCATGAGGAAAGTATATTACTCAGCCTTGCTGAACAGGGGTAGTTCTTTTAGTCAGTGTTAAACTGGTATTTTCAGAGAGTGAGTAATTTTGTGCCTTGCCAAGATGAAGAGTGGCAAGCTGAAGAAATTGGTTTTGGCCAGGAACTGGTGCCCGTTATTTAGCAGAGAAGTGATAGAGAATTATGATCCTGGCAGTTTAGAGGGTCTTAATAAAGTGACTGGCTTCTTGGTCCTAAGTGACCATAACTGTCCAACAAAAGATGATGAAGAGCACTGATTCAAAAAGGTATGCTTACGCATCGACTCATTCACGTGTCTCTTCCACCAACCATGACTTTTAAAATCATTTCTAACACAGCATTACACAGCAGCAACATAAAACTTACTATCTTACTGACTGGGCACTGTGCCAAGGCACTTTATACTCATTATTCCCTTTTTTGCATGCACTATCAGGCAGATACTATTACTCTGTGCTTTATGGGAGAGTTTAAAGAGGTTAAGTCAATCCACTTCAGGCCACAGAACTGGTAAGTGACGCAGAAGGAATTCCAGTTGGATTCAGACCCTACCCAGTCTTTGCAAGCCTACATTCTATTGCTTGAATTCTTTCTCATTTGGAATAATGCTCTGTTTAAAGATGGGAGACATAACGGGGCACCTGGGTGGCTCAGTCAGTTAAGTATCTGCCTTTGGCTTGAGTCGTGATGTCAGGGTTCTGGGATCGAGTGCCACATAGGGCTTCCTGCTCAGCAGGAGTCTGCCTCTCCCTCTCAATGTACCTCTCTCCCAGCTCATGCTCTCTCTCACTCTCTCTCTCAAATAAAATAAATAAACTCTTAAAAACAAACAAACAAAAAAAAGATGGGAGACACATCTCAGCATTCCTGGTACAGTTTTGACTATGTCAGCAAAATTGAAAAATCAGTGCTCTTTCACCAAAGATCTGTATCATGACATGGTGATAGGACAGAAGAACATAGCACCAGGGAGAAAGAAAAAATATCTGGGCTTGGTCTGAGAGGAGGGCACAGTGTGAATTAAGGCCATGCTCCTTTGTTGCTCTCCATTACTCAACTTATTCTAAGTGGCAGAAAAGAAATTGTTAAGGCTGGAGGTCTGTTTAAGTCAAAAAGCATGAGGGAACATCAGAAAGCATCAAGAAAACTACATGCAGCCACCCTTGCTCTGGGTAGTATGGCTTTGGCCAGACTCTATAAATTTGGGTCAGAATGCTTTCAGGATTCTTCAAACTGACCCGAGGGCTCTCCCCATGTCCTCTGCTATAAGGGTGAGCCAAGACCTTCCTGAAGCCTCTAGGCCCATTATCTATGAAGGAGTGCTTTTCGGTGCTCTTTATTTAGTACAGAGCCCCCTTTCCAGCTGTGTTGAATAGATCTGCACTTCAGATGCTCCAGAGTCCATGGAACTGGGATACATTGAACTTGGGGATTTTACCC
This sequence comes from Spilogale gracilis, assembly GCA_004023965.1. NCBI lineage: Eukaryota > Metazoa > Chordata > Mammalia > Carnivora > Mephitidae > Spilogale > Spilogale gracilis. The sequence goes on from PITA01008729.1 coordinate 43,026, forward strand.
ACCATGTGTGGTTCCATATAGCCCTTTGTTAAAAAGTGCTCAAAGCAGCCTCAGGAGTGCATGTTGACCAAAGAGGCTGGCTGCTGCTAGGAGTTATAAGCAAATAAATGGATGTCAGAAACTTACAACTAAGGAGGAGAAACAAAGCTTCATTACCCTCCCTTGAGCATGTTGCTTTGGATGTTTTGGTAATGATTATGAAGCATTTACACACAGACTAAACTAAGCTCTTTGTTTCTTTGCATGGCTGGAGAGCGTGCCAAGTCAATTTCAGCATGCAAAGCCCAGACAATTATTCTTTTGGCATTTAGGGGCCACCCCTGTTTTCTTTGGGGTTCGGGGCAGGCAGCCTGTTGACATAGGAAGGCTTTATAAGGAAAGAGAAGGCAACTTTATCCTGCACTTTTTAGAAAGGAATCCCCTCCCCTCGATAGCAGGGTTCTCATGTCCCTACCTACTATGCTAAACCTCTGTCACACCAGAAGAAGCCCCTAGACTCAGAAATACCACACACATTTCAGTGCCCACAGCATGTGACTCATTCGTAGCTGTTTTCATTTCTTTTGCTTAGCACCTCACCGTGAAATTGTGTATTTCTTTTATAAGTGTGTGATAATTCTATTTGGAGTGATAACCTTGGAAAGATAAAGTTCTTGAGACTGTAGACTTGGTTCATTATATATTATATGCTTTGCAGTAATGGTTCTCAACGTGTAAACCTGGAACCCCTGGGAGCTTTGAAAATTGTCAAAGGGTTCTTCCAATCTGTATTCCAGAAGCATTCATATTTTGTTCCCAGAATAGCTATGGATACTACTTGGATTGATGGCATACAAGATATTTAAGTATATTTTGAATTTGTTGTCGACTTTCTTGGTTATATTTTTTTTCAGTCTGTCAGTAGGAAAAGCTACAAGTACTGTGAATGGGAATTAGGAAACTTTTTGTTATGGAAAAGGAATTGTCATCCTGGAAAGGATGGATAAACAGTGTTCAAAGGTCTTTGTTATAGCAGTTAAATGTGGGGCTCCTGTTTTTTTGTTATTGAACCTTTCAGTGCTATGATTTCCCTGGTCCATATGGTTTCATGTCTGGGTCAGAATTCCCTGTTGTTGCAGTTGCAGCTGAGGAGTGAGCTAACGGCATTTGGCCTTACAGACTGTTGATCTTAAATATTAAAGGGTGCATTTTTTTTAATTGGTGTCATAAGAGACTTCATGTATCCACCCTTCTGTCTTTGGTACAAGTTACTGTACATACCATAATTACTTTCAGGTGAGAAGCAATTACAATTTGCCTTAGTGGTATCTACATGCTGAGGCCTGCATCCAGAGTGGTTTTGTGTTTTTTTTTTTTTTCAAACTTCAGTAGAGACTGCTGCTTCCAGCACTTTGGCTATAGTTTTTAAATAGAAGTTTGCTGGCTGTATAATATGAAGCACCGAATAGCCAAGTGCAGGCATTTTCTTCATCAGAGGAGTACAGCACATTCGTTGCACAGGTGGTAACACTTGCCTGCCTTCTGCTGTGAGTGCTTTATTATTGTTGTTTTCTTTTCCCTTTCTGTCAGTGTTTACCTTCTTCAAATAAAAAAAATTAAGTAATATGTCATATGTGTGAAGCACTGAAAATGGGAAAGTAAGCATAAAGAATAAAAAAGATTATCCTTAATTCAACCATGTTGAGATTCCTACTTTTCATCTTTTTCTATAGCTTCTTATAGGCTTTTTTCTTTTCTGTGTCTTTTATAATGTGCATGTTGTTTTGGGAACGTTATCCATCATCATTATTCTTCCATGCCACAATTTCTAATAGCTACATTGTACTTCATTGTATGATGGTGCTATTATTCATATAATCCTTCTCCTATTACTGAATACTTAATTATCAGCTTCCTTCCCTTCTCCCCCTACTTGCACCTTAGAGCCCTATGGATCTAGAAGGGATCCAGAGCTAAAAAGAACCTCGACCACTTACCTTGACTTTAACTGGCCAGAATCCATGAGAACTATCCTTGTCTCAGAAAAATATCTCTGCTTGTTGTTTTAAAGTCATGATTTTGGCCTCTGCAGGATTTAATTACATTTCATAATTGCTATTCTATCTCCTCTCTAAATTCTTTCCACTTTACCAAATTAAAAATACAAAAACTGTTTTGAGCACTTTTTAGAACGTAACAATTTTCACAATATATGTAAATCAAACCATCACGCTGTATGTCGTAAACTTACGTAGTCATGTATGTCAATTATTTCTCAATAATGCAGGAAAAGAGGAAGTAAAAAAATATAAATACAGGGGCGCCTGGGTGGCTTAGTCATTAAGTGTCTGCTTTTCGCTTGGGTCATGATCCCAGAGTCCCAGGATCGAGCTTCTCATTGGGCTCCCTGGTTGGTGGGAAGCCTGCTTCTCCCTCTCTCACTCCCCCTGCTTGTGTTCCCTCTCTAGCTGTGTTTCTCTCTGTCAAATAAATAAATAAAATCTTTAAAATATCAGCCAGGAGTCTGCTCAAGATTCTCTCTCTACCCTCTTCCTCTGCCCCTCCCCCACCTCTCTCTGAAAGAAAGAAATCTTTAAAAAAGAAAAAAGAAATCATAAGAGACTGTTAGAGTAAACCTGTCTCTTCTGTCCCATCTCTTCAAGCCCTGAATGTTGAGAATTTGAAAATGAAATCGAAATTGGAATATGTATCCAAGTAATTTATTTTTAACAGTGAAAGTACATTTATTTTCACAAATGTTTTTCTCTTCATGGAAGAGACTGCTATTACATTTACAGATTACTTCATTGTGTACACTTTAATTCAAAAGATGAGAATCAGACTTGGGGAATATATTTCAGACAAAAGTAAAAGCAAAACTGTGTAGACAATGGTGATGGTAAGAAATAATTTTTCCTTTTAAAGTAACAGTATTCTGTTTCCAATTTCTAGAGTAGCTGTCTCATCATATTAATAATCATGTTATCAAAAGACAGTACTTTGTGTGTAAAACATGGTTACCAGGCAATATACAAAAAGTTAAATTGTTACATGGCTTAGGATGTGCAAAGAAGGACCAAAATGGCCTAAAAAACTGTCTCAGCATCATAAAACATCTTCAGAGTTGGAAGAACATGAAGATGGGTTTGCCTCGCTCTTCCCGCCGGTGCTGGGGAGGGGCACCTTCTCTGTACAACCTCCCTGACTAGCACACGTCTGCTCTATGAATGCTCGTTTTTCATAACTGTGTGGTCCTGAATTTTTTTGCCATTTATTTCCTAGGATGCTATTATTAGGGGACTTCTGTCTGATAATAAATTGTGGTGAGTAAATTTCAAAGACTTGGGAGCAACATTTCCTAAATATGAAGCAAGGAAACACCCCTTCCACCTCCCTCTACCAAACTGAGTAAATGACCAAAGTGATTTATCATTAAGGGTACAACTAAACAAAATTTTCCTACTGTAAGCTCCTAGTTCTGCAACTGCTGAAGCTAGGCCTGCAAAGAAACCTTAAGCTGCTTCCCCAAACTCTAATTTGATGTATTAGTACTATTCCATGTGTTTTTAATAAGATAACTTTAAATAAGACCTTCCATAATTGCTTACTGGCTTCTTGCTTAATTATTTAAATATCCTTTAGATTTTTATCCTTCAATTTTTTCTAAATGCTTAGTTGTATAACACAGTTTGGTTCTTCATTTGAGGAAGCCAGGAATCCATGACTTTATATTTTTACCTATAATATTACCTTACATAGGCCACTTCACTCTCAGTGCCTTTTATCAGTTGAAAGAAGGAATAATAAACAATAGCAACCCTGGACTCTTTCTGAGAGCGCTAAAATAGCTGTATGTTTTACTAAAAGGTACAAAGAAGTACATGGTGCTTAAGTTAGTATTTCGTAATCAAAAAGGTATAATAACACCCTTAAAAGTTGATTAGCATTACACAATACATTTGTAGTGGTTCTTTAAGTCATTCTATGGGTGGGTATAATTTTTACTTTTTAATTCTTCTGAGTTCTGAGAATCAGAATGAGACTGATTTCATCTGTAGAAATAATTGCTTCCTTTCGTATTGCTAATCTCCCCCTCCACACCAATCACAGTGACATACTTAGCTGGTAGGTGTACACCATACACCCACATCTTGGGAAGAGAGGGAGGTGTCAGGCTGACTTCTGTTGTTGTTGTTGTTGTTGTTTAAAGATTGTATTTATTTATTTGACAAAGAGAAACACAGTTAGAGAGGTAACACAAGCAGGGGGAGTGAGAGAAGGAGAAGCAGGCTTCCTGCCAAGTCTGGAGCCGAATGTGGGGCTCCATCCCAGGACTCCAGGACCATGACCTGAGCTGAAGGCAACCGCTTAAAGACTGAGCCACCCAGGGGTCCATGTTATTGTTTTCATTTATAAATGTTCTTGAATATGTCATTAAATATTATCTGGAATAACTTTTTATTCCATGATCAAAGGTATGTCTCTACCTTTGACTTACATATTTTTGTTACCTGCTTTGGGAGACTGTGGTTAAGGCCATTTTAAGGCAATTAGTCATTGAGTAATTAGGTTAGAGAACAAAAGTCAGTGAAATTTACAAAACACTATAAGCCAACAAGGAGGCACTTACTATATTGCAGATAAGACTTTTTCTACCTTTACTTCCTTATCTATATCTTCTATTGCTGATTACCCTGGTTTTCCTGTTTCATAATGTGTATCAGAAATGGATTATTTTATTAGAAAGGAAGAAAACAATATCGGAGTTCCTGCTAAATTTTAGAAGCTTTAACATCATCTGACAGAATTCTCATGACAACTCTGTGATAGACATCTGATTGTTCTCATTTTTACAAATGGAAAAACAAGAACTCAAAAAAGTTAAGTAACTTACCCAAGGTCACACAGTTAAGTGGCTGAGCCATGGGTTACATGTCTTGTTCTTAGGACTTTGTCACTTCTCTTTATTACCTCCTGTTTTCACTAGTCTCCCCTGGTGCCTTCCTTGCCTTTCAGCTACAAAATGCTATCCATCAAATGGTATAATGAAGGCTGAACAATTTACTGCAGCGCATGGCTGTGTGAATATCCCCATCCAACATGATCTCTGATATTCTCCATCCAGACAGAAAGAGGGTTGGAAGCAGCCCATGTAATTCTCTTTATACACATTTAATACATTCACAAAAAGCTACTTAGTAAATTCTTTTCTTTTTGTTTTTTGCTTTTAATTTATTTTATTTTTCCCAGGGTTTTTTGAAATATAATTCACTTATTATATTATATTATATTATATTATATTATATTATATTATATTATATTATATTGTATTATATATACAAGTAAATTCTGTATTATCTTGTTTTCCCTTTTTTTCTATTTTTTTTCATTGTAGAGTGATGAAGATTTAGGTGAATATTCAGAATAAAGCTTTGTTTTGGTCAGGATTTTAAAAGGAAAGAAAGAAAAAAAACTGATCATGAAGATAATAGTGGCCCAAGGGGGAACAATTGTCACACAGGGATTACTAGATTATATTTGCATTAGAATAACTAAAAACTTGTCTGGCTCACAATTTCACCTCAAACCCCTCCCTTCTTCAGTCTTTCTGCTCTAAATATGCTGGCCTGCTTCTAGTAGCTTATACCTGCCATTATGCTTCCTATCCCTGGACTTTGTGCTCTTTGCCTGCACCTCTTTCATCTGCTCTTTATGTGGCTAACTGCTCCTGCTCAGTCCTCAACCCTCAGCTCTAGAGACACTTCTTGAGAAGTCTTCCCTGACCTTTTTGACTAACCATAATCCCATTAGACACTCCAGTGGCACCATGACCTCTTTCTTATTCCACTTAGAGCAGCGATTTTACATACCTCTTTATTATCTAAAGAATTTCAGCCTCCTCTGGACTGTTAATTCCATGCATGCAGTATATACTCTCTTTGCTCACCATTATATTTCTGGTACTTTGCACATAGCACGTAATTATTCTTTTGAATGATGAATCAATCAATCAATCAATCAATCCTTGAGTTTGTCTTATCATCAAATGGCCAGATTTTGTTTAGCCTAGTCTCCATGGCAAAATTCACATAGACTTAACCTAGCAGAGTTCATATATTTACAAAGCTGCTGGCTATTAGACATGCAATGGATATAATGGATGTAATGTTGAATATAATGACATTTAGTGACTAATTGGTGCAAGAGATGCCCTTAGGTCAACCGCCAGCAAACTTTCTGGAAAGGGCCAGACAGTACATTTTTGGGACTTTGTGAGCTATTCAGTTTCTGTCACAACTACTCAGTCTGCGTTGCCAGAAAGCAGCCATAAAGCAATGCACAAATGAGTGGCCATGACAGTGTTCCAATAAAACTTTATTAACCGGGGCGCCTGGGTGGCTCAGTTGGTCGAGTCCCACATCGGGCTCCCTGCTCGGCGGGAAGCCTGCTTCTCCCTCTCTCACTCCCCCTGCTTGTGTTCCCTCTCTGGCTATGTTTCTCTCTGTCAAATAAATAAAATCTTAAAAACAAAACAAAACAAAAAAAACTTTATTAACCAAAATAGCCATATTTTGCTGACTCCTGCCTTAGATGTTATGAAATGTTTATGAGGGATCCTGTGAATAAGTTGATCAGAAAGAGTAATTCCCCACCCTTTCTATGAAATTTGTTTACAAAGTCATTATTTATTCCTGAGGGATATATATAATGGTGCATAAGACCTAGGGGCGACTCTGAAGCTGTTAAATAGATATTGAGTAGAAGAGATAGATATAGCACAGACACCACTAGAAGCTGTGAGCGCTATGATATTCCACAGACCACAGTCTCCTATAGATGTGATTTCTTCATTGATTTAATAAGGAGCAATTCCATTTGAGATCTGATGTTTTCCCTGATTACAGAATTTATGTCCTAAATCAAACTAGGACAATTGCTGTGGAATTATTTTTAGCTTTACCTAGATATCTGAATTAGTTTTTATAATGAACAAATTATGGTATTACACTGAGGAATTTGAATATTTTCCTCAACTGTTCTTTAGCAGTCAGTTTGTCCAATCTAGGAACCAAAATAATTTTATGGCTGATTTTGCCATAAAATTACTAAACTCAGAAATTTCCAACTCTTAGAACCTATTTAAAGAAATCAGTTTCTTGGGGGAAGATGGGGGGGAGGTAGGAAGAATTCAGGTTCTGTGTGGATCCTGGTTGGCTTGGTCATTCAGGAACAGAGGCCCCTTGGAATGGATCATTTATATTCTCAGTTTATTAAGCTTCTAGTGCTAGGAAAGACTGTGGTAACAGTTCTTAAAGAAATAGATACACAGCTTTTAAACACATACACCCACATAAAACTATAGAGGAAGTACAAATTTTCTCTTCCCACCCCAGATTTCCGTATAATGTCTATGCTTACTAGTTTTGGTGTTGCTTTTTTTTTTCCCCCCTATTTACCAGTTTTGAGTGAAGAAGAAAGAAACACTTGGGTCTTTTGCTAAATTTCTCATTAATATTCTTAAGAGGAAACATAGAAACTTTCTCATATATTAATTTGAAGAAGTTGAAGTGGTTAAGAATGTTAGTTTTTACATTTTGAATTCTTTTTCCGCTGTGTAGTGACAAAGAGAGCGCTATACAAGTATATCCCCAAAATGGGCAATAGAATTGTAGGGAGATTTAGAAAGAATGCAGAATAACATTTTATTGATTTGGTTTTTATTATTGAACTGGGTGGTGTTTGAAGATAAATTTTCCAACAACTGCTGTTTTTCCTATGTCAAAACTTTTTTTTTTTTTTAGTAACATTTTGGTGGATATTTTCAAAGGTAATCCATACTTCCTGCTTTAAAGTTCAGTGTTCTGTATATGAACACATTTGAGGTATTAAATAATACTTTTTGTATTTTCTTTTCTACCTCCTTTATGTCAAATTATAACCAAACATTTATTTTCTCCTCATACCTGCTTCTATGTCCTATCCTATTCTTTTTCTAGATCTATCCTGCACTGAAAAACCAGGTTATCAGTGAGAGTCTAAAGTGTGAAGTAGTATTGTTGGTATGGAGGTTTTGAGAGAGCCATATGAGATATAGATGGTTTTACCTCATTTTGTCTGCATTGAAGTTGTATAAAAATTGTGTCCCGGAAAGGTAGCAGTTGATCTGTCTCTGTTTCATGACACAGTGGACCATTTTACCAAGAACAGCCTAGGTTCTTTCTAGTACTTTACCCCCAAGGAGGAAAATCAGATTTCATGGCAAATTATTCTTTGAGCCAGTATCTCACATAATTCTCCCATCTACCCTGTGAGGTAGGTATTGTAATTTTACACAGTTTACACATAGATGTGGTTATGAGATGAAATAACCTACTGATGGTAGTCACACATCAATTAATGGCAAAATCAGTACAGGAACTCATACTCTACTTGGCTGTCGGCTTCACTAATCCTTAATTTGCTCATTGTAAAATAAGAATAATAATGACACCAGTGTATTAGGATTATTATAAATGAGTGAAATAATGACAAAATGAAATAATCCTTATAAAGTGCTTAGCACAGTGCCTGACACATAATAATTCCTCAGTAAATGTTAGCTGTAGTTAGTTAGTTCAGGACAACAAAAGCAAAATCACTTTTAATAGAAAAATCCTCCCTTTCTACTATTTTATTTGATTCTTACAAAGATTCTGTTAATAAAGGGTGTCTTCTTTCACTTGAAACAAAAAGTTAGATCAAGTGCTGGGTAATTAGTCCCTCATCACCAAAGCTATTATACAAGTAGTTTCAAGGCCCCTTCCAATTCCATTCTAGTGGACAGTAGGCTATACCATTCTAGTGATGGTGAGCTGTTTTTTTGTGTGTGTTTTTTTTTTTTTTCTGTTAAGAAATCTTAAGTTAGAACTTGGTACTCTCTACAGTCATGAAATGGTATGTTCACACAGAGGACAGAACAGAGCCCATTAGCAAAGCTGAGTGCGGACTTTGATTTCAGAGTTGTAAATGACAAGGAGTATAAACAGTGAGGCCTTTGGAGTATTTGTTTTCTCATGGAAAGATAAGATACCTACAGCATTTTTAAGATGGAAAGCAAAGCCCAGATAATTTTTTTTTAATTTATTTAGCAAAGGCATTTAAGAAAATGTTTATTTTGTGCTTGGTGCTGGGAGATAATAGAATAAAAGTAATTATTAAACCAGAATTTAGTGGCCCAATTTAAATCAAGAAACCAGTTCACCAGAATAGTTCCCGGAAATACTTGAGGACTCTACCAAGATATACAGCCATAGTCAGAAGATGTGTTGCTTGTAAAAGTTTTGTTCCTGTCATATTCCTACAGAGCTCTGTTAGTTTTGGCCTGCCTAACTCACTGGTGATTATAAAAATTACATCCTCAAGCATCAGTGGTCAAGATCTCTCAGTGCTAATGTGTGGAATCAGTTGATTTCATGTAGAACACGGTTATATATCTTCCTCATTAGTATATCCTGGAGAGCAACGACATGGAGTTCCCACTGGCCCATTCCTCATTCTCAGCTGCTCTCCCTACTCCCCTGGACTAAATGCATCTTCTTTCTTCTCCTACTTTTATCCTGCATAGACCTCTAACTTGCTACATTGAGCTTGCTGCATTGCCTTGTGGTTTGTTTACTTGCTTGACTTCCTGACCAGACTCTGGAGTCCTTGACCAGGGCTGCATGGTACCTGGAACTTTGGAGTTGTCCAGTAAATGTTCAATGACCAACTGATTGACCAGTATAAAGCACTTATCTTTAAGCTTCCAATTTCAAATGGACGCTTACTATCAATAATAGTTTCATTCATTATTTGTTGGCTTTGCTTCCTAAATCATGAATTCAAACCTTTTCCACTGTTCCCATTCCCCCAGCCACTCTTGCCCTTACAGATTATCATCCTTTATTCCTCCCTTCCCTCCACTCCCAACCCTCTCCCATTCTTCATACATTTTCCTCTCTTCCTATCTTAAAAGGATGTTCCCCTTGGTTTCCAAATCTGTCCCCTCATCTGAGCTTTGGATCATAGACATCTTCTTTGGAATCTTGCCCTATCAGATACCTCCTTCCCCTTGTGTAACTGCAGTTTCTTTCTCACTACAGATTTTTTTCTATAACTTCATAACATGTCCAAACATCCCATTTTCTTTTTTTTTCTTTTTTTTTTTTTTGAAGATTTTATTTATTTGACAGAGAGAAACACAGTGAGAGAGGGAACACAAGCAGTGGGATTGAGAGAGGGAGAAGCAGGCTTCCCGCCGAGCAGGGAGCCCGATGCGGGACTTGATCCCGAGTCTCCGGGATCATGACCCAAGCCGAAGGCAGTCGCTCAACCAACTGAGCCACCCAGGCGCCCCCAAACAACCCATTTTCTAATAAAATTTTTGCTTTTATGACTCTCCCCTCTAACTGCCCATTTCTCTCTCTACTTCATATTGCCTGAACTCATGCTGTTAGTCTTTTCACTTCCCATACCCTACCTGTAGTCCAGATTCTGCCCTCACCAGTGGTTTCCTAATTTCCAAACCTAGGAGTCTCTTCTTAGTTTTTATATTCCTGCCCAGTCTTCTATCTGGATTTAATAATAGCTATCTTTTTCCCAGCTATCCAAGCTAGAAGTTTATGAGTTTATTTTTCACGTGCTACACAACAAAAAATGCTGCATAAAGCAGTTGAGTGATTTGAAAACATTCATCAGGGCATTCGGATTTGGCAATGTGATTTTGGTACAAGCAAAAGGGCAAGCCAGTGAGAAGGTATGGAGAGCAGTAAAAGTAGTGAATGAACCACGTGTAGTGTATGCATAGCAGCCTATTCTTAAAAATTCTGATTTCCACACATTCTAAGCACTAATAAAAAATATCTAGGCCAACCCAATCAAGACTTGGAGCCACAGTGTTCTGGTTTTTCACAAATGGTTGTGACTTTTTAAAAAATGTTAACACACACAAAAAAATAAAAATGTTAACACAAAAATTATGTGTTTACATATATATACAAGATCCTTGTTATGTTTCTGTGTGGTAATATCAGAAGTCTTTAAAGGAACAAAGCAGTGCTTTTAATCACTTCTTCGATAGGAATTTTCCCCCTCTGGGCCATCTGTGAACCTTTGCAAAGTGGTTCCACCCTCACACTGGAAGTTAAGCTGCTAGAGTCAATCTGCATATACACTGTCCTTCTACAAAACAGAGCCATCTGCCCCCTTGATCTTGTTTACCTTTATACTCTATGAACTTGGCACACTCTCTCTTTTTTATAGAATGAAGAAGGTTTAATTTGAATTTAAGGAATAGTAAGAGAAAGGAAAAATAATCAGCTACCCAGTATCTGTTTTACTTGCCCCCACTTGGGCAGAGCCATGAAGATAAGAACTGGAGCCTGTTACACTGACCATGAAGAAGTCATGTCAAACCACCTTAGGAGGTGCAGAAGAATGGCATTGAGGATGCATGTCTGTCTCCTGCAGAAATACTGTTGGGATTATGCTAGTTCTTTCATCTTTCACTTTTTCCTGCCTCCCTTCTTCCCTCATACATTAATTGTCTATAGTGTGCACTGTGTTATGCCACTCATTATTACAGTGATGGGCTCCACCATGACCTGGGTTCAAGCAGAAAAAGTGTTTACATAGGACATGATCCTACCTTTCACAGAACTTACAGAGAAAGGAGATGTTTGTGAACCTAGAACAACTGTGCCATGCTTTATATACCACAGGAAAGTTTTCCCCAAACTTTAAATATTCCAGGTTTTATATAAATATAAAGAAGACCAAAAAGAATTAGCTTATTTAATTTTTGTCTGGTTCTAATTCATTCTTTGGGTTACATCAATTCTCTGGACTTACTGAATCTTGGTTTTCCAGATGTAAATTTTCTTGTGCAGACAAGTTGATTTAGTAATCCATTGACCAAAAGGCTACAGCCCATAAAGTGGCTTTAGAGAAGTTAGAAACAAAATTAGTTGTAAGAAAGACAGTTTATTTTTAATGGACACCAAAGATAGAGCAGTATCTAGTGAATTATCAAATCAGCTTCCAGAAGGTATGGGATAATTGATAGGGAACAATGAAAGGAAAGGATTGTACTAATATACTTTTTTTTTTTTTTTAGAATTACCCAGCAATAAGATTGGTTCCCTAGCTGAGACCCCAAGCTTATTTACTATATTAGGAATAAGATTCAGACCACCTTTGGAGGTGCAGAAGAATGGCATTGAGGATGCATGTCTATGTCTCCTGCAGAAAGACTGTTGGGATTATGCTAGTTCTTTCATCTTTCACTTTTTCCTGCCTCCCTCCTTCCCTCATACATTAATTGTCTATAGTGTGCACCATGTTATGCCACTCATTATTACAGTGATGGGCTCCACCATGACCTGAGTTCAACATCGGAAAAATAGTGGTAATTCAGCCTGCTGGGTACCAGAAGCAAGCAGTTCTTTTCTCTCCAAACAAAACCAATGAGATTTTCCATGTTTTTCTAGCTAGATTAGTCAGCTTTGCACACGTGGTTTTAGTTACTCCTCTCATGAATGCTATGAGATAAGTTTTAGGATCCCCATTTTACTGATGAGGAAACTAAGGCCCAGAAAAGTTAAGGGGCAGGGCCTGGATAATAATATTACTAATGTCAGTCCAAAGACTGTAGCTCCTAGCCCAGCCCTCTTTCTGCAGCTGCTCCTCAGTTATGCAGTCCAGGTATTTGAAATATTTGGACACTTGTAGAGGCAGCATTTCTGGTGAGTAATATAAAAGCCCTATGGCTGTCCCAAGTTACAGTATGAAATGAGACTGCCTCCCATTCCTGCCTAATTCCTGCAGGTCTGCCCAAATTAATCTTAGGACTCTTCCTCTATTCCTCTCTTTCTGTCATTTTGCCTGCCGCCTAAACATTCCTTTACCCTCTGAGGTGGAGGAGTTGGGAAACTGGAATGGGGGAGGGGAGGATCACTTTCACATTTAAGGGCTATTGTTCAAAGCTTCCTTTTGGATGATGTAGTAGTTTCTGTTTCTCATTTTATGTTTGCTTACTGTCTGAATCCATGTCAATTTATGTGCCCTTGGCTCTCAACCACCGTTTATATATTTTTGTGTTGTTAATATTTTTAATTGGTGTTTTTAAAGCAGATGTACTCTGCGTGTTTGGCAGACCAACAAAGTGGAATGTAAAAAGAGTTGGTTTTTTTAAGTAACCATATAAGGTGAAAAGTCTCCTTTTGTGTGGGTGCGTGTGTGCAGATTGCAGGTTTTATCAGGTATGATATTCGTTAATATTTATTGTAACAGTTTACAGTGTGGCCCCTTGAGTCCCTCTGGATTATGCACAGCCCGAATGAGGTAATCTTGGAAAATGCAATAAATCTAAAGTTGAAACCACTTTAGTGGGAAGTTGCTTGAAAGTTGTAAAGTTAAATTGCCTCCTTCAGGATGAAGGAGGTAGTGTGGAGAATGCCCCAGGGAACCCGGATTTGCCTCTTGCTGGTCTTGTCCCCTGTGTTGGAATGCTGGGTTTAGGGTTGGATTACTTGGTTTTATTTAAAACCTCTGACTATTCTTTTGCCCCAGTACTGCATGGTGTGGTAGGCCCATGGTAACATTAATATATAACCTTTGATCTTCTCTTTCATATATCTGGGGCAACTTTTGCCCTACATATGCATACACAGGTGCTCAGAAGTACAATTTTATTAGTCACAGAATCCTAACTTTGCAAGGAGACTGAGCATCACTCAATTTACTTTTGCAAGGCTCTGTATGAACCCCTCCAATTATATGCAGCTGAATACTGACCAAGGCTTCTCATGCTCTGCATTTTAGAAAGTTCTCCATCACATTGTTTTGAAATGTGGTTCCCCAGAGCCTACACAATTGGTCCTGGTCCCTCTTTTTAAAGCTACATAGAATAAATATTCTCCTTCCATGATATCTGAAGATGTTGAAAACAGTGACAGTGATCTTGTCTTGTCCCGTATTAGGTGTCAAACATCTCTAGATCTGTCAAGCCATTTTCTTATATCCTAATTCATTTGTCTGTTTATAAGGTATAAACTTTATTTATGTTAGATACAGCTAGAAACTAGGGAAGCACTGAGGACAAAATAGGCATTTGGGGGAACTTCTGGTGTAATTAATAACAGAATGATAAGGGCTATAGAGGGGCACCAAGTCAGCCCTAGTGACCAGGGGTTGAGGGTGTCAAGGGAAGTTTTCTGGAGGACACATCGTATAATCAAAGTCCAGAAGAGTACTGCGAGTCCTCCAAGGGAGCAGGATAAATGGGAGAAGGAAGGTATTCTAGATAGAAGGACAAGCTTTTGGAAAGGCTGAAGATAAGAGAGTATGTAGGGAGTTGAGGGAAGTGAGAGTAGTTCAGTCTGGGTGAGATACTATATGGGGAGATGATGAATGGGGATAAAGATGAAGAGGTGCTAGAGCAGAAAGCAGGACTGACAGGTAGTGGTGGAGGGGAGATGAAGTCAGACATTACAAGAAAGTAGAGAATGATAGTGCTATTTAGGAAAGGTATTTATTGTTCTCTTGGTTACACAATAGCTATGGAAAACAGCAGGTTCTGTATGAGGTCATATAGGTTTGGAAATATTTTGCATATTATTTTTGATGTTAGAGAAACAATGTATTCAATCCTTAATTAGGGTCAGACAGACATGGCACATTCAGTAGCACGACCATCTCCCCAACAGTGTATTTGGAGAAACAAGAAGAAGAAAGAGATGATACAGTTTTAACATTTTTATGACTACGAGAATATTTGGGTGACTTCATATGTAGAACAACAGCGGTGACAGTAATAGTAAGCACTTATAGAGCACAATGGACCTGGCCCTGTTATTCTAACAGATTTAATGACCATATGAGGTAAATACTGTCCCCAGATACAGAGTTTAAATAACTTGCCAAAGTTTGAAAGCTAAATATTTGCTTTAGGCCCTAAGAACATGTGGGGAAAGATTTAGGTTGTAGATAAAGGACTGAGATAAAGCCAGAGAAATTTTAAAGACATCTTTAGAAATGGCTCCTGCCTAGTGTTGATGGTCACAACCACATACTGACTGATGTGGTCATGATCAGTTGAAAAACAAATATTTACCAGTGCACAGATCATGCCTTACCCAAAGATGTTGCTATTTAGAGGAGATCACACTCCTGATGGCTTTCAGCAGTTGGCCTGGCTTTTACTAGCACTTGTGGCTACCTGTAGCTTCAGTTGATCTCACTGCTTCCTGCCACTGTCAAAGAGAGTTTAGCCTGCCTGAAGAGGACAGGAAAATTAGGACAACAGTGAATCAGGTTTGAAATACCCTTACTTCTAGGAAAACAGAATTGCCCGGCAGTGTTTCCAGGCTGGGCCAGTTAATGGTGGCAACCGTGAATGTACAGTTGCCCCCAGCTTTCAAGCTTGTGTGATTTTTCCTCTAAGGTTGATTGATTCTGTTTTAAGTGTGTGTAGGCAAGTGCTTCCTGGTGACAGAAGGGATAAAGATAACTGAGAAAGACTGAAGTAATGATCCATGAAGTGATGACCCTATGCTGCTAACTAGGAAAGGAAGTGAAAGTAGAAGTGGGTTGGTGCATAAGGATCTAGCAGAGGCAAAAAGAGTTTAGGGTTCGTGTGGGCCCAGAAAGAAGTGAGGTAGGAGCAAATGTAAGAAAGATTGGAAAGGTAACAAAGAATGTTGAGTGAGTAGGATATTTGAATTTTTTTTTTCAAAGGCTATGCTTAGCACTCCTCCTTTCCTTGGTTGTATTCTCTGAACATGCATCAGTGTTTTAAGGACGCAGTTGAAATGTGTCATAATGAAAGTGTTAAATAGGCCAGGGCACAGCTGCTAGGTAAGACCAAGGTGAACCTATCCCTTCATTACACATGATTTTATAATCTTCATATCCATGTTTGAATATTTGAACATGGTCATTATTCTGCTGCATGATTAAATAAAAGCAGAGGTTTAGACTAGTTCTGTGATACAAATTTACATTGTAGATTTACATGCCCAGTGGAAGGTGCCGTCAAGGGGTTATACGCAATGATAATTCTCAGTCTTCTAACTCATTACAATTCAGTTAGATTTTATATTTACTCTTTACTGTTTATCTTCATTAAAAATCCTATCTCTAGCTGGATTACAAATTCCTTGAGGATAGGGGCAATGTCTGTGTCTGTCTCTAAGTTTCCCTTACATTACCTGCTCTGTATGAGGTATAGCGTGCTCACAGACATAGGGATCTCTAGTTGCATCAGCACTTCAAGATCAAGGCCAATCCACTTCTGTTATAAGTGAGGCAGTCGAGGGCCTGACTGGTATAAATGATCTGCTGAAGATTCTGAGCCAGTTTAGTGAGGAGACCTAAGCCCCCCCACCAATTCCCACCTCTGTTCTTTGTACCATATCATGTCCATGCAGCTTACTGAATCAGGTTCTTGCAGTGATCTTGTGTGTGTGTGTGTGTGTGTGTGTGTGTGTGTGTGTGTGTGTGTATGGTGTGTAGCCAAAAGGAAGTGTTCCCTAAGCTAGTGATCCCCAACCTTTATTTCCTGATATGACTCATAGAGAAAATGGTGATGTTTGTTTAGGACATTAGGGTAAACAGAAGATGCTTTTAGAGAGCAGCTGAAGCAGAGTCCCCAAGAACAGTGGCCCAGGTACTGCCAGGCTTCCCAGGGGGATCATATCTTCATATACCAGTCATCCACTGCATTTCTAGCATCAGTTGGAAAATGCTTCCCTAAGTTAACGTTACATCACTTGGATTCCATTTCCATAGTGCACAGGTACAGTAACTTCCCCGGCTTAAGACTTCGTGTATGAACATTGTTCTTCAAACAAAAAAGAAACATGACCCTCTTTATTGTATTTATTGGAGTACCTAATATTTTTACAAAAATCTGTATCTGTGTAAATGAATTTATTTTTTAGAAATTACCTTGGAAGATTACTCTGGTTTTCTGAGGAAATAGAAATTCTCCTAAACAAACATGTCAAACTAGTCCCCACCGTGAGGTGAAGGGTAGGAACTTACCAAATTGTGAAACAACAAATACATTAGTTAGGTATTTTTCTTTTGAGGCTAAGTGGTTCATGACCTTGTTTCTTATGTTCTTCATATATATGGCAGTTTTATAATTTTTTATCAGTAATGAAAGATTGAAATAAGTTTTTATCCATGTAGGCTGTCATATTTACCTGTATTGCTCACTTAGGTGCTAGGGCATGTGCTCCTTCCAGCATTGTGTTTTCTGTGGAAATATCACATGTTCTGTCAAGGTCATGATTGATTTTCCAGACCTTTCAAGTTGAGATAAATAAGTAAAGTTGTAGTTCTGAATTTCTCCCAGCTACTTGTCTGGATTTATTTGTATTTTAACAGAGAAGATGATATTTATAGGGATATCTCTCACAATATCTCTTAAAACAGATAAATTTTTTAAATCACAATTTATAGGTAAATTGTTTCTCCACTCGGGAATAGATTGGGAAGACACCTAAGCAAGCTGCATAGGCTGGGCACTTGGGTGCTTGGGAGCTTGAAAGGAAGAACTGGGAGTTGAAATAGTAGACTCTGGGCAGATCTAGGGTAAAGTAGATTCTTCTACCACCAGCCTTTCCTTTCTGGATATCCCATCCCACCTAACAAGAAAATCTGCTGATACTACTTTGAAGTTTCAAAATGCCATTTGAATGTGATGACATCTTGAATCAAACTGTAGATACAGAGGGAAGGGCACTGAGTAACAGTAATAATGGTAAAGTGGCATTTATCAAATGTTTATAAAGTTAGTAGTGATCAGCAAGTCCAGTCCATCAGACTTTAGCACCAGGCTGCATGGTCACTCTTCCTGGTAGAGGGGTGGAGGAGTTACTGAGGGTCACTGAAGGCAGAGAAGAGGGCAAAGAGAGGGGCACAATGAACCTGGAATAGTTGTTTTTGGTTTTAAGTCTAGGACCGGACAGAAAGGGGACAGCTTAGAATAAAATGAGATGCAGTTTTTTAAATAAATGTGGATATGGATTACTACCCCTTCCACCTGCCACAACTACGGTTTGAGTCCAGTGGTATGTTTGAGCTGGGCCTTACTGGCTCATGACTGGTAAATTTTCAAGAACTTTATGAACTGTTTGTTAAAAGCAGTCATTATTAATAATTTAATTAAATTATTATAATTGCAACTAAATAAATGAGTTCTTCTAAACAAAGATAAAATACTCAAAACTCATCACTTCCTAATTATTTTACTACATTGTGTTCTTGAGGTTATTTACATCTCTTCTCTTCCCAGCTCCATGTTCAGTGATGTCATTTTGGTAGTTTGAAATTAGCCATTATGGGAATATTTGCACCATGGAAATCAGTGTCAACCGGGGGAAGTAAAAATATGGTTTTTAGTAAAATTCAGCCTGTCATTTCTAGGGTATAAATCTTTATCCTGCTCTTTGCTACCTACCTGGACTGAGGTTAAGACAAAACAAAGGCCGATGTTTAGGTTCTCTCCCCTCTGTTTCTACTGCATCTATGCCTACTAGCAATTAAAGCTAGAATCTAAACAAATTGTGATAGTTCACATTTCTATCCATCTCTGAATCCCCAGTGTAGAATAGTCAGTCCTTTATCAGTTATTAATAAATGATGTGGTATACCCTTCCATAGAATCTACACATACCAGAGACTTTCACAAACTTCTGCATCTCTCCTTTAATATAAGAAAAAAGTTACTGGGTTTTGTGGCAAAGAAAAGTTCAGTCTAAGGCCTAAGTCTTTCCAGATAATTGTGATTTTGTTGTTGTTCTTTTATAAAATTTTAGGGCATGAAAGTGGATATAATTCAGTCTAGCAGATTTCTATTTCTCTATAAATGATTGCTGTTGGGGTCATCAAATAATTTGGAGACTTAGAATCGCCCTAATAAACGTATTATGTTATATTTGAAAAACTCTTTGGAAAGCGGGATCTCTGTTAAGTTGTATGGATCAGCTGTACTAGAAGTAATTGAAGAGAATGAATTCAGTGGAACATGCTGTACTTGGACAATACAGCAATTTACTTGAACTGAATTAACTCAGGCAGGCAGAGCTCTGGGCTGCCTTGATTGAGACCCCTGAATAGAAGTTACATAGACTGTCTGAACTTCAGTACTACCCCAGATGTTGCATGGGTGGGGAATTAGATGGCTGCTAGGTGACCATCGCTTTCTCTTTTGGTTCCCTTTTGAAAAGGATAAATTGATGGGAGAAAGAATGTTGGGGCAAGAATAGACTAAAAAAGAGAGGATAAAGTTCTTAGACTCTCTTCACACCCTCAGAAAGACACTGAAAAGCTTGGCTTAAATCTGATGATGAATACAAACACAGAACTCTTAAAAGTATATTCTTGCTTTTACCATTACCTCTGGCTTTGATCAAATCAGCTGAATTCTCTGCCTGTAAAATAATATTCCCTTTGACATGAATACTTACCTCATGAGGTTATCTAGAGGATAATGTTAGTAATAATGTCTTGTGTTTATGTCATTCCTTTCACAGAGAGCTCAAAGCATTTTATATACATTGAGAGGGAAGCTTCTTATGAGAAATGAATATAAGTATATAATTTTTTAGAAAGGAATTTAGGTCATAAAGGGCTGGATTTAACACATTGCAGGAGGGTGTGTAGTATATAGCAATCCACTGGGTCAAATGAATTTTTATTCAAATCGTCCCAACTTTCCTCCTTGTTTTATGAATTGGGGGAATACAGTGAGTCTATATACATGGATGGGAGGCCCTACATATATGATTAGAGTGGTGGTCTCTCATGACCTATCCAGAGCTTGAAGAAAAGTGAGAATATCTTTGATAACATTCTTTTGGATCCTGGTTGTAGCATAAAGACACCTGGAAAATCTTAGCCCTGAACTGTAGAACTGTAGGATTCCAGAGATAGAAGATGTAAATATGGGAATGTTTTTCCTGTTAATTTCAGTTCAATCTAATCAGTGTTTCTTGATTGCCTATTATACACATGATTTTGAGGGATGAAAGAGTCAATGCATGTGCAGCAATTTAAACTGGCAATAGCAAAGCAAGGGGATGAGATTTACAAATGGATATATGCAGTATTACTAGGGAGAGTTAGAAAAGTATCACAGTATTTTAGGTGTTTAAGGAGGGAAAGACTGTACTTCGCTGAGTAATCACAAACATTTATTACCTGTGTACTAAGCAGTCTATTTATTGGAGAGACCCTAATCCCTGCTCTGGAGATCTGGTGGGGAAGACAGGACAAATAGGTAGTTTTAGCACATCTTGGTCAATGCAATAATCAAAGGTACTTAGCCCTGCATTGGAATTTAGGAAGGCTTTTTGGAAGGCAAGATTTTTCCTTAAGTCTTAAAAATTGAAATGAACGTGGGAAGGTAATTGCAGGCTAGATAATTCATATGTCCAAAGGCCCTCAATGTTTAGTCTTCTTTCAGGAGAAAATGGAAAACTATAAAAAGTTTGGTAGTATTATAACCTAAAGTTTAATTGGAGGTAGTAGTGAGGAATAAGTCTTAAGATAAGAACTTGTCCTGCTGTCTTGTTTACTGCTGAATACTAGTATGAAATGTAGGTCATTAATAAGTACTATTTGAGAGAAAAAAAACTGAATGAACAATATGTTAGGTTTAAGTCCCTGTGGACCATCCAAATAAATAAATATGGCAGGCATAGGGTGAGAATCTGGGCTGGGAATACAGATTAGGAAGTGGTATCAGTGGTATTTAAAATCAAGAACAAATGAGACTGTATAAGGAGAGTATATAGAATGAGCAGAGCCAACTACCAAGGGTGAAACCTTGAGGAATACAAACATTCAAGGGGCAAACAAAAGAAGAGAAACACATGAGGGACTCTGGAATGGAAAAGTCTGAGAAATAAGAAAAATAGAAGAGAGGTTTCATACATGTTCATCAGGGAGGCATTTCAGATTTATCAGTGATCTCCTGAGAGTTTTCAGTGCAATGGTCAGAGCAAAAACCAGACTGTGACTTGTTTTCAGGTAAATAGGAAGGGTGAAAAAGTTTAGAGAGTGAGCACAAATCTCTTTCAAGTCACTTGACTTAGGAAAGAAGGAAGGAGGTAGTCCCTAAGGGGCGATCTCGGTTCAAGAAGCAAAAAAAAAAATTTTTTTTTAATATGCTGAGAAATTTAAATAGGCTTCTGGGCTTAGGGAAAAGAGCAAATAGACAGTAAGTGGTTGAAGATTGAGGAAACAGAGGATAAGTGACACAACAGGGTCCTAGGAGGAATGAAAGAAGATTGGGACCATGTGTAGAGAGCAGGGACTTGAACCAGAGGAAGGTTACCTTATCTCTGAACTAGAAGAGTATGTGCAAAGATAGGTTCAGAGGTATCAGGGGAGGATGAAAGGATGTGAAAATAAAGTATATGTAGTTACCTTAATAAGTAGAAGATGATGTCATCTGCTAAGAAGGATGTGGCATCAGTTGGGGTCTTGAGCATGATGACATTTGGAAACATTGCTTAAATAAGAGCAAGCTAAGCAAGGATGAGTAAGAGATTGAGCAGAATTGATAGCCTACTTGAGACTGAGGATGCAAATTTATAGTACCACCAATGTGAAACTGACTTTTTCCAACTATGTTTGACACAGAAACATAGTAAGTATATATTTTTTAAAAGATTTTTATTTATTTGACAGAGAGAAACACAGCCAGAGAGGGAACACAAGCAGGGGGAGTGAGAGAGGGAGAAGCAGGCTTCCCGCCGAGCAGGGAGCCCGATATGGGACTCGATCCCAGATCTCCGGGATCATGACCTGAGCCGAAGGCAGTTGCTTAACCAACTGAGCCACCCAGGTGCCCCAGAAAGTACATTTTTTAATTGATTCAGTTGATCTTGTAATGAGGTTTAGGAACAAGGGAAACAAAAAAGTCAGAGGTCCCATGTATTTGAAGATGTTAGTGAGAAAGTGACTTGGGTCATGAGCCTTGCTATGCCAGCTGCAGATAGCAGTGAGGCCCACAGAAGGGTCAAGAAACTATGGTTTTCCTGGGATTGAAGAACAGAAGTGGTGAAAACAAAGGCATGAAAGGACTGGAAGAATCAGAGATTGTGGTCATCTTCAGATATTACATGGGAAGCAGTTCCACTTAATAATCAGTTCCAGGACATGAACTTGGATGTGGGTGACCCTGGATGTGAAGAAGGTGAGAAATTGGATGGATTGTCTAGATGGATGGTAATGTCACCCAATATGGTAAATGAACATGGGAGATGTTAAAGATAATAGCCAAGTGCCATAGTCTTAAATAAATGTTGCAAAGGGACCAGGAGATTGGTAAGGGGACCTTAGTGTGATATAAATCTCAACAAACAAGGGCTGTTAAACCAGAGGCATTAGGGAGTAATGTTTTAGAAATGTCTAGGAGAGGGCGCCTGGGTGGCTCAGTGGGTTAAAGCCTCTGCCTTCAGCTCAGGTCATGATCTCAGGGTCCTGGGATTGAGGCCCGCATCAGGGTCTCTGCTCTGGTAGGGAGCCTGCTTCCTTCTCTATGCCTGCCTCTCTGTCTACTTATTATCTCTCTCTGTCAAATAAATAAATAAAATCTGAAAGAAAGAAAGAAAGAAAGAAAGAAAGAAAGAAAGAAAGAAAGAAAGAAAGAAAGAGAAAGAAAAAGAAGGAAGGAAGGAAGGAAGGAAGGAAGGAAGGAAGGAAGGAAGGAAGGAAGGAAGAAAAAAGAAAAGAAAAGAAAAGAAAAGAAAAGAAAAGAAAAATATCCAGGAGAAGAAATAATGCTTTTTGAATGCTATTTGTTAGGCATTGTTTTAAGTGTTTGAACCATAAGAATTTGCTGATATTTGAGAATTTTGACCCATAAAAATGGCAGTTTCATATTGTTCATCCTCATACTTTGCACGTATTAACTCATTCTTTCTGAAACGACCTTCTGAAGTAGATTACCACTTAGCAGCTAAGGAGGCAGAAATGCAGAAATAATAAGTAATTTGCCAAAGTCCTCCCATAAGTAGTAGAGCCCAGTTTTAGACCCTGGTGGTCTCACTCCAGAGGCTGCAGGCTCGCTCTCTCTCTCTGTGAGTGGGGAATACTTACCATACCCCCCACTGCCCTTTAAGCCTTGCAGTACATGAGGTATGTGAGACTGTACTCCTCTTATATAATAAACTGATAAAAATTCCGTAAAGAAAATGAACATGGTTCCCTCGTTATGAAGTCTCATACCTCCATGCTTTGTGCTTCCCTGCCCCTTTCTCTGTGTGTTTCTCTTCACTCCCAAATCTCCTAATGACAGAGCACTTCCTCCATCTCCTTGCCTAACTGAAACCTAGTATGTACCTGGTTTCCATGTAGGAGTTTGCTAATGGACAAGCATTTTAGACAACACACGTACAAGGTTACAAGATTTTGGAAGAGAGCAGGCAACACAGTTCTTTTAGAAAATAAGATATTCTGTATGTGAGATATGGGTCGGAATGGTAAAAGAAGTAGAGTTTGTAAGAGTGATAGAAGTAAAGTCAGAAGCGGGGGTGAGTGAGTCTTGAAGGACTTTTTAACCACTTTAAAGAACTTAAACATTATCCTCTATGCTCTACCCAGCCACTGAAAGATTTTAAGCAGCAAAAGACCATGAACAAATTATAGATAAATGTCAGCAAGGATGCAGTTAAAGGAGGGAAAGATTAGAGGAAGAAAGATGAGTTAGGAAGCTGTTGTAGTCATCCATGTGAAGGAATATATGCTTAGCAGTGGTCCTAGCCACGTGACTGTAGAAAAGGGGTATACTCACAAGATACTTATCAGCAGGTATTGGCAGGTTTTGGTGTTTAAGGAGGTGTGGGTTACTGAAACCAGTAACTGAAATCATCACACAAGAATAGAAAGCCGATTTGGAAGGAGAGATGTGAATTCCTCTTTTCTATATATTGAATATGAGATGCCTGTAGAATCCAGGTAAAAATATGAGTCTTGGATTCAGGAACCAGGTCTCACAGGAGATGCAGATGAAAATATGTTGTCATCGCTTGATCTATCTGACCCTCACTTACAAAATTGCTACTTCCCCCATAGGTATCTGTCCTGTAGCCACTCCTAATCTAAATTATTACAAGAGTGGGAACTGTGTTCTAGGTGGGCTCTAGCTTTGAGGCAGTTTCTTCATTAGGGCCTTCCTCTGTGGAGTCATGGGAAGGTCTGGGGTAGAGTTTCAGGTACACACTGGCTCTCTGTCTACTGAGAGCAGCCCCCTCCCTGCAATATCATTCCCACAAAAGGAAGCAGAGTAGCTTCCTAGCATAAATGAACTAATGAATGAATGATCAATTACATTGGGCCCTCTGGATTTAGTTCATCCTAAAAAGCCCCTGTACAGTCTTCTGGGGGGTCTTGTACAAGTAGAATCATAGAGACCTAGTTCCTGGTCTAAGTATATGTAACCTAATTGAAAAATGTGGCTTAAACATATAATTAGCACACTGACAGGGAGTATTTTCAACAAATGGGTGAAGTGTTTAAATATCAGTAATATAGTCTGCTAAACCATAAGTGAATCAAATCAAATATTATTAATAAAAAGGACCCAATTCTAACAAGAAAAAGATAGTAAAATTGCAGAGACAAAAAGATATAGACAAATATGCAAATATGAAAAGATGTCATTCAAACAAATATTTAATGGTTTATTAAATCAATAAGGAATAGGAAGAAATCCAGTCCTTGCTTTCCTTTAGGTTAAAATAAAGTTGACCCAATGGAATACTGTAGTCCTCTTCATTTGCTAAACTTAATTAGATTCCAGGGATTTGCATGTGGAAAACTAATGCCATGGCAGGATTACCAGACTGTAAATTCATCAGGAAGTCCAATGATATCATAAACCGTGAGAAGCCAGTGTCCTGCAGCAGCATCAGAAACCTCCCAGTTTGATTTAGCACTAGTAATCCATTTTATTCCTTTCCATTAGTTATTACAATAATAATGGATTGGCGACACAGCCCCATTTTCTGCCTCTAGTGCTGTCTACTGCTGGGCACAGCTGCTCCCAGTCATTCTTTCCAGTGTAAATAACGGTTCATGTTTCTACAGGCTGTCGCGAAATCTTTCTGTGCTTGTGAAATAAGCCCATGTTACCACCCTTTTGGAGAAGATTGAAGGTACCAGTGAAGCCAAGGAACCACATAAGAAAGCCAGAGTTGCATCCCCTCCCTAAGATGTGTTTTTTTGTTTTGTTTTGTTTCTCTTGAAGACATTTAGATTGAGTGGGTGTTAATGATGTGAATTTCCATGAGTGCAGGGCAAGAAAATTCTATCACTTGCATCTGTCCACACAGGCTTTTTACTTTAGAACTTTTTCTTTCATGTTAGATGTAAATAATGAACTTCTTTGTTGTGAGAGGGTATGTTACAGGCAGTAAACACTTCAGCAAAGAGCATCTTTTGATCTTCACGCCTATGGCAACAATAAAAGCCAGGAGCCAGAAATAGGCCAGAGAATTTGGAGCAGAAACCACTAAATGCTTCCCTTTTACCTGGTTACAAAATTAGGTGCAGAATTATAACAATAATGGATGGAATGACAATTTTTTTAAGAAAAATGAAGGACAAAATGAGGCTGTCTATAAAAACAGCTGAAGTTTGGGGGTGCCTAGGTGGCTCAGTCAATTAGGCATCTGCCTTCGGTTCAGATCCTGATCCCAGTGTTCTGGGATCCAGCCCAACATCACATCAGACTCTCTGCTCAGTGGGGAGCCTGCTTCTGCCTCTCTCTCTGCTGCTCCCCCTACTTGTGCTTTCTCACTCTCACTCTCTCTCAAATAAATAAATAAAAGCTTTTTTTCAAAAAAAGCTTACGTTTGGATTTCAAGATCTGTTTAGAATTCAGTCAATTCTGTGAGAAATTAGAGACATTATGTGAACACAGCATAAGGAAAATAAATAAAATTCTCTCTCTTCCTGTGACCTCCATAAGGAATTAGCAGATGTGTTAAAAACTTTAAAGACTGGTTTGAGAACTCATTTTTAATAAGACGTCAGTAGGTAAACAATGATTTTTTTGTAAATGCAAAAAAACATTTCAAAAACAGATTTCTTTTCATACCTTAATTCTGTAAATCCCATTTCAATGTAAGTATTAATTCAGTCTTTCCAAATATTGAACTATATATTCATTCTTATAAAACGAATCTAAAATATACAGATATGAATACATATGCAAATTTTTTGGCTTGTTTTAACTTTTTTCTTTCTAAGATTTTATTTATGGCACACCTGGGTGGCTCAGCTGGTTAAGTGGCTACCTTCAGCTCAGGATAATGATCCTAAGGTCCTGGGATCAAGTCCCTCATTAGGCACCTTGCTCAGCGGGGAGCCTGCTTCTCCTTCTCCCTCTGCCTATTACTTCCCCTGCTTTTGTGCACTCTCTCTCTCTCTGATTGAAAAATTTAAAAACTAAAGATTTTATTTATTTGTTTATTCATTTGAGAGAGAGAGTGAGGGAGCACAAGAGCAAGAACATGAGTGGGGGCAGGAGCAAAGGGAGAGGAACAAGCTGACTCCATGCTGAGCAGGGCCCAAGCCAGGCTCAATCGCACAACCACAACCTCGAGACATGACCCGATCGAACTCAAGAGTCAGATATTGAACCTACTGAGGCACCGAGGCACCTAGGCACCCATTTTATTTACTTATTTTTTTTTTTAATTTGACTGTAGTTACTTCACAATGTTACATTAGTTTCAGGTGTTATTTAGACATTTAATGCCTGCTTAATTATATGGAACTTACCAACATCTCTGCCTCTAGTCTTATAAAGTTCATATGCACATCCTGTAGGTAAATAAAAGACTGAAATCAACACTCCCACACACACCCCTCCCCGGTCATGGCACATTTGATGAGAGAGAAATGTATTTGCACTTAAACTAACCCTGTTTATGTGCACATTCTTTCCCAGTCTGGGTAGTAGTGAGGAAGGCAGAAATTTTGGATACAGGCCTCCTGTCAGATGTTTAGTACCTCTTTTCCTAGCCCTCCACCCCACCAAAGGGGCCCACGGATTTGTTCTAAAGTTTAACTGTCCTTGATTAATAATGTATGACTGAAAAATAACTTGTAAAATATTCTACATAGTTTACAATTGTATTTTATCCCAGTTTCTGGTGATCTATAGTTCCAAATAGCTGGCTGAATAGTTCTGTGATAAAAGGAAATAGGAAACTATGTATCATATTCCTTTCAAACTTAAGACCAAGAAGGTTCTCTGAATATTTTTCTGAAACAGATTGAGGAACTGTGCTCTATATTAATGGTCTTTTAATTTGAATGTTAAGCTCAATCCTAATTGCTTGTAGGTATTGGACAATATGAATATTTCCATTGGATGATAGGGAGAGGACAATTTATCATTGAAAGAGTTGTCATTTTTATCTTAGCTGAATTGGGTGCCAGTATATACAGTTTGTGCTTTCATGCACCGGTTGATTTATTATGGTGTGGACCTGCAGTTTTTAGTGGGCTTCATAAAGCTGGGTATTTCTTTGTAACTTTAGTAAAGCTTCCCCCGCCCCCCCGTATTGACTTTAAGGCTAACACTGTCAGGTCAAACAAGTTATAAAGCAAGAATAAAAACCCAAATTAGGAAGAAAAAGCCTATCATTTTATGACATATAATTAAAATCCATTTAATTGTATTCAACTGAAGATTATAACTTAGCCCTCAGGAGGCAAAATGAACTAATAATGAGTGCATAAAGCAAGCTTCAAGGAGATAGACAATGAATATTTCAGTGTTTTCTTTTCCACCTCTGGGCATAGGCTCAAATGTCTGGCATATCTGAGTGGATTCAGCTCCACCAGTTCCTAACTCTGTAAACATGAGAGTGTTCTTTAACCTTTTTGAATGTGCAAAACCAGAAAATAGTAGCATCCTCACAGGTTTGTTAAGACAGCCCATGAAATAAGAACAACAACCAGTAGTTACAATCTATAATATTGAATGTCTGGTAGTGTTACAGGAACTGTGCTGAACATCTTAGATAATCTCAGTTAAGCCCAGTGAGGCACTTTTTACTTTGCAGGCTTTCAACTTCCACCTACTTCTGCTCTTCCCCATCCCAGGTTTGCCAGATGCCTTAAGTGAAAATGATTTCTCTTATTTGTTCATGTATTACTTTACCCATTCATTTGTGTATCTATCCAACAAATACAATGAATTCCTTCTAATTCCAGGAACTATTCTACATGCT
The DNA here is from genome assembly GCA_004023965.1 of Spilogale gracilis. Lineage (NCBI taxonomy): Eukaryota > Metazoa > Chordata > Mammalia > Carnivora > Mephitidae > Spilogale > Spilogale gracilis. Next base: position 71,285 of record PITA01008729.1, read on the forward strand.
GGAGATATAGCAGTGGGTGACCAAAAGAGACAGTCTCTGCTGTTGTACATTCTAGTTCAGGAGACTGACAATGGACAGGCAAACAAACAAACAAATAAATAAATAAATAAATAGTCCTTTAGCAATATCTTAAATATTTTACAGAATATTATATATATATATATATATAATATTTCATGTAGTGATGAGTGCTATGAAAAAAAATAAACTGGAATAAGCAAATAGAAGGTGACCCCAGTACCAGGAGAACAGAAGAAGAGAGAGCTCTATTTTAGATAGAATAATCTAAGGAAAGATACATTTCAGCATTCCTGAGTATATTCATGTCACATCATACCAAAAGTAACATTTTTACTCAGATGTGGAAGTCAAATATACCCTGAGTTGTAGAAAGAAAGTTTTGAAAAATAAACATACATTATTGCATATTTTCTTTGGGTTAGGAAGCAAACAGTAATACAGTATCTTCATAGGTAGAAAGCTCTTAGAAAGTAGAGCTTAGTAAGGCTATATAAATATGTGCTACTTTTGGTATTTTTGAGGAGAGTAAAAGGATCCTGTGACCTACATGTACTACACATTTCTACTTGTAACTAAATAACAATCATAGAGAAATTATAGGTGAAGATAGAAGTGGATGGTGATATGATGATGTCATTGGATGATTTGGGTAAATTATTAAGCCATGTACAAAATAAATCCTGACACCATGACCTTGGGAACAGTAACTCTGCAAGGGAACTGCAGCTAGATTACTAGATTGCTGTCTAAGCTTTACTCCAAAAGCTAAGAGTCTCAGATCAATGGTTTTCTTTTAACACCTTAAAGATGTCACTTCATTGTCTTTTGGCTTGCATAGTTTATGGCAGAAAGTTTGCTACAATTCTTATCTTTGTTCTTCCTCACATAATGTGTCTTTTTCTTTCTTCTTCTGACTGCCTTCAGATTTCCTCATTATTTTTAGTTTTCAGTAGCTTGAATATATTATTTTGTTGTTGTTTATCTGACTCAGGATTCTCTGGGTTTCTTGGACTTGTGGCTAAATGTCTTTAATTGTTTTTTGGAAGAAATTTGGCCATTGTTCCTTCAAACATTTCTTCTGTGTTGTTCTCTTCTGTTCAGAGGTTTTCTTTGGTTTGAAAGACCCTGCCCCCGTCTTCCTCATCAGGACTTGATGGAAGTCCCAGGAGAAGAGTCTGGTAGTAGGTTTGAACACTGTTGTGATTGTAGCTACAAGAATCCTGTATTCTCATTCTAACCTCTAATTGTCCTTTAGCAATATCTTAAATATTTTGCGGAATTCTTAGCTGCTTATAGTGGCTGATGTCTCTTGCTCTGTGTTCTGCCACAGGTGAGCCCGTCCACAGGTTCCAAATTTCTTTGGAAGATCCTTAGACTTCAGGCTATTTACCCTCTGAACTCAGTTCTCTGGGCTTAAGGAATGTTATGTTTTATGTTTATACAGCTTTTTCTTCTTTTTAGGGTGTGGCATTCTTTCCAACTTTCTATACGCTGAGTGGAATCAGAATTCTAGTCTGGTGACTTTTAAACTCTTCTATTGAGGGGTGTCTGGGTGGCTCAGTGGTTGAGCATCCGACTCTTGATTTCAGCTCAGGTCATGATCTCAGGGTCATGAGATCAAGCCCCACATCAGGCTCAGCACTCAGCAGGGAGTCTGCTTGAGTTTTTCTCTCTCTTCGTCTGTCCCTTCCCCCACTTGCATTCTCCCTCTCAAATAAATAAATCTTTTAATTAATTAATTAAATTGTTCTGTTGATGCATTGATGTGCTTCAGGAGTTCTATAAACATGTGGTTCAGATTTTACTTTACAAATATTTTACCTGTCTAGAAATTTTAATAAATCACTAAAATGTCTTATATACTGAAGTCATCACATTGGAGAGCTATGAATTTAAATAACCATGTTGTTCTGTTATTTGTTTTGTTGGGGTTTTTTTTAGACCTCATGAAGTCTACCACCACTTCCATTATCTTTAAACTTGAATACCAGCATGAACTTGAATAGGAAGGGTATGGATCTGCATACCCAAATGCAACCCCATGTTACCCACATGTAAAATTGCAGAAACAAAGCACACTACTGGCAAGCACAAATACACAACAGTCAATTAAATGTCAGGCAGTATCAATAACACCTACCTTTACAGCACACCAGTTACTTATGCAATAAGAAGTAAATGGCTAGTATGCTGCACCATGACATTACAATATGAGTACATATTGTTTTTTTATTGATTTACATGTAAATGTAAGCAGTTTTTAAATATAATAATTCTATTTTGAGGCAAAAAAGCCTTGCTATATCTCTTTCAAGCCTTTCAATTAATTATATTGGCTTTTTTTTTGAAGCCTTAATTTTTATAAAAGTGAAAACTTCCTTTATCTGTTTTAAATAAATAGGTTCTGCATAATGTTTGGTTTTCAAGAAAGAATTCCACTGCCAAAATACACATGCCCTCACCCTAGCCTCCAAAATAAATTTAATTTTCACTGGCTTGGTAGAAAGAATAATAATAGTAATAATAATAAGGGCAAACACTTAAACAGAACTTATAACAATTCACATACTTTTTAAAGAATTTTACATATTATTTAATTTAATCTTTTATCAACCCTGTGAAGTAGGTACTGTTATCATACCCATCAGACAGATAAAGGGAACAGGCACCTGGTATATGTGAGAGCACACAGTAAATAACACACAAAGAAGTCAAACCTAGGCAATCTGGTTCCAGAGCATGGGTTTCACCATGAACTATGAACTGTACTGGTAGAATGTTTAAGTAGAAGTCTGATTTCATTGTGAAATTTTCTTTCTTTTTCCTGTAAAATATCTGTCTCTCTCTTTTCTTCCTTTCCCTCCTCTTCACCATCTCTGTCTCTCAGTCTCTCTCCTTTTCTCTAGCTGTACCACTGTTTTTCTACTTGTGGATTAAGTGATAAGTGTTGTCAGTTCCTTCAGCGTACAGTGATACTTAATAAGTTAACTACTTTTACAAGTGTTTAAGGGTCAGAAAGTAAAGGCCAAACAACTGTAACACAGTTGTTGAAAACAGCTGGGTTTGGATCTGTTCCAATTTTCTTTTCTGAATGAATTTAAGATATTGTGGATATCAACAGACATATCCTACTATCTCCACTTGCTACTGTGGACATTTTCACTTATTCCTCATTGAACAGATTCTCACTGAGTACTCTGTAGGTGCCAGAGGCACTGGGTGGCACAGACTGGGAGATTAAGTAGCTTAATACATGGCCCCCTGCTTGTAGGTGTTCTCTGCCCAGGTTACAGATCTTGATGCTCACAGTTGAGGTGGTGTGTGTGCTTAAGCGATAGTCAATCCTTGCTTTAAAAGAAAAGCCCCCAATGAATCTTGGAACACTGAAAAAATAAAATAAATTATTTTTAAAATTAAGTAAATAAATAAAATAAAACCCCCTAAAGAATAGTATTTAATTTTAATGCTTATTGTTTGGGGCTTGTACTTTTTTAAATGAAAAATTAATATTTCTAGGATGAAGAAATTAAGCAAAGTGTCTCTCTTTTTTTTTTTTTTGAAGATTTTATTTATTTATTTGACACAGAGAGAGATCACAAGTAGGCAGAGAGTTAGGCAGAGAGAGCGATCACAAGTAGGCAGAGAGAGCGGAGGAAATAGGCTCCCTGCTGAGCAGAGAGCCAGACCTGAGCCAAAGGCAGAGGCTTTAACCCACTGAGCCACCCAGGTGCCCTGCCTTTTACTTTTTTAAGTAAAGCAATATTTTAGAAAAGTCAATGAGAATCATATTAAGTCAAACCCTTAGTAACTGGAACTTGAAAGGACTTTAAAATTACTCACTTTTGAGGTATGACTGTTGGTTTTATATTTGCTAAACATGGAATGATGGAAAGGAGAGAAAGCCACATTGCATCTAATGCTGTCATGTATTCTCTATATAGGCCCAGGTATCTTCATTTGGTCTACCTAGTTATAAAACATTACAAAGTGGTCAAAAATGGACACTTTCCTAGAAATTCATATTTTGCAGAAGAGGGGTGCCTGGGTAGCTCAGTCAGTTAAGCATCCAACTCCTGATTTCTGCTCAGGTCATGATCTAAGGGAGATGAGATCAAGCCTCACATTGGACTCCATGCTCAGAGGGGAGTCTGCTTGGGAGTCTATCCCCCGCTCCCAGATCTCCCCATGCTCGTGCTCTCTCTAAATAAATGAAAAATACATACATACATACATAAATAAATAAATAAATAAATAAATAAATAAATAAATAAATAAATAAAATCTTAAGCGCACGCATACACACTTGAAATTTTCCTGTCTTAGGAGACTAGATTTGTGAGCTTGCAGTTTTTTTTTTTCCTTTGAGCTTACAATTATTAAAGATTAGATGGTAAATTTTTTAAAATTTATTTTTAAGTAATCTCTACAACCAACATGAGGCTCAAACTTGGAACCCTGAGATCAAGAGTCCCCATGCTCCACTGACTGAGCCAGCCACACACCCCTAGATGGTAATATTAAATGTAAATATATACTTAGAAAAATCATATTTCTTTCAAAGACTAGCCCTCATTATTTAGTATATACAGCATAAATTAAAGACATTCTCTACACTTATTTAAGAAATTTTATTCATAATTTGACAATTTTTTGCCTTTTTGTTGGTTATTTTCCATAGGAAAATTTTGTTGATTTTTTTTTCTCCAAGTAATGATAGAGAAACCTAACCACATTGTACAGCCTTGTTAAATGAATGAAAAATATGAACATTTTCATGATAGTGTGATTTGTTACTATAGAGCATTTCAGAATTACTAGTGCTAAATTGTAAAACCTGTGTCAGTTTGAGATAAAAGCAGAATACATAGGATCTGTTACTTCTGGTGAACTTCTCCAAAAGTCATTTTCTAATTATCTGGTTTGAGGGCACTAATGAAAGTGATCCCGATGAGTTTGCAGATGAAGTGAAGACCAGTATAAGTTGCCAAAATGACCTGAGTCCAAGAAAACCAGAGACTGGACCTCCTTAGTTGAGATTAAATGTTTACCAGAGGCTCCGTACATTTTACCCCAACCAACAAATGTCAAGAGAGATAGTTAAATGTTGAGATCTTCTGCTGTATCTTGTCTTCTTGATAGAACAGCATGGGCACTGGCATGGAGGGATGAAGCAACCTGGCATGAACTGTACCCATTCTGTTGTAAGGATCACAGGGCCAAAGAAGCAGGTGGGCACCATAGCATGGAAAAAAAAGTCTGTCACATAATGTGACTGACCATCCCAGAGACAATGGAAAACCAGAGAACAGATTTGAACCAGGAAATAACATAGCATGAATGGCTTCACATTTTTTAAAGGTCCTTCCAGCTGAGTGGAGGGTAAATTAGAGACATCTGAGACAGGGGGAACAGATTAAAGGTATGTTGCAGGGATTGAGTATTATATGAGGAAAGTCTATAGACCATGCAAGTGAAGTCAGAAAGAAGTTGGATGGGTTGAATATAAGAGGTGAAGAAAGATTGTAAATATTTCTAAATGATTTGTTTTCATGGGCCTTTGAAAGGAATAAAATTCTTTGGTGTCCCCATGGAATACAGTTCAACAACAACAAAAAATTGTTGATTTTAGCATAGAGATCCTAAAGTGTATAGCAAAAATAATAAAATATGTTCACCAAGCTATTTAACTTCGACATTTTATCAGAAAAATAATTGGAGGCTTTTGAATGGAGCTCCATGACACTGCTGAGATCAGGACTGTTGGGTGAGTTGCTTTATGGACCAGTTAACATATTTTGTTTGATGGCTTAATCCAGCCAGTCATTTATAAATGTGGGTGGAAAGGAGGAAACCATTACTAGAAAGCCAGTTCTAAGTACAAACTATACATATATACATCATTAACCTAAAAGAAAAAAAAAACTGCAAGAAAAATAGAGGCCAAACTTTCCATGTGCAAATTATTATGTCAGCTGGTCCTCTTTAAGATTAATGTTGAATTTTGAAGTCCCTCATAATTCCACCTACAGTCATTCATTACATAAAATAAGATATGGACACTTAAAAAGAAAACACATTTTTTAAAATCTACCTCTGGAAAATATTAGAAATAAATTCTTAATAGTAAAGTATTTAGAATTGCATTCTCAGAATAGTATATCAACATAAAATGTCATCTTCAGTAAGTTCCTTATGGAAAGAAAATAAAAAATTCTCAAATCTTATCATTTCCTAGAAACTATTTAAGATGAGAAAAAAATTCCACTGTGTTCTCTCTTTTTGGCCCTCTTTTAAGGCAGCGCTATAAAGGCTCTTGATACATGGCTCAAAGGTAAAAGATGCTAATCAAATTTATCAGAGTGGAAAGATTCTAAAGGTATTGTATCATGTTCACTTTTCTAATTGAATAATTTTTGTGTGGGAACTGAAGTTCAAGGTGATGAGCCAGCCTTAGGGTCTAGTTGTTCATAAATAGAAATGGTTTATTTTTCTTTCCCAGTTTTTTTTAAGCTCAGTCTCATGAAAAACAAGAACAAATCCTTTCTTTATGAAAATTCCTCTGAAAATGGTAGTGTTTTAAAAAGAGTTTAAACCTGTCATTTTGGGGGAGTTATGTATCATCTGTACACATCACTATAAGAAGTCATTCAAATACTGTTAGCTTTTTATTCTTGCAACCAACATTTATGAAACAATGACAATATTTATAGAACTGGTCTAATGCTGTGGAGATATAAAGATGAAGGGGATGTGGTCTTTCCCATCCCTGAAAGAGGGCACATTTCAGTTGGGAAACAAGATAAGTTCACAAATAGCTATCATAAGAGATTGAATTTGTCTAGTGCCCCCCCATCCAACCAAAAAGAAAGAAAAAAGAAAAGAGAGATACAAAGAGGGAGGTATCACTCATTTGTGATTAAGAGACTCTGGAACATTATCTTAAAGATAATGGCATTTCAGTTGAGCCTGAAAGGACAGGTAGGAATTGTTAAAACAGCATTGTAGGAGAGGGAATTCTGAGCAATCATTACTTAGAAGTTGTAAGGCAGAGGATATATCTTACAAATAATGAGAAGCCTACTTCAGTTAAAGCAGTAGGGTAATTGAGTGAGACTTACAGTTCCTAGAGCTTTGGAGGTCTTTGGCATTTATTGGACACTCAGAGCAAGTTTAGCTAAATGGTTAAGATTCTAGGAGCTAGAGCCAAATCGCCTGGGTTTGAGACCTGGTGCTACTAAATTTTAGCTGTGTAGCTTTGAACCTCTGTATCTCAGCTTGCTCATCTATGATATCTGAAACTCTCACATTAGGTATTTTTGAAATTCAGAATTTGTCAGTTTTTAGAAAGATTATATTGTACAGTAATTAGATATGTTAAAAAAACCTCCCCAACAAGGTTTGAGGCAGTGCTTCATAAACCGCACATCTATATTTCCACAATAGGTGACATGAGAATTTATAAGTGAAATAAAAATGATAGATATTCTTATATGCATTCAGTTCAGGTTTTATCTGAATAAATATTTATTTATCTGATGAATTTGTTACAAACTTATTTTAAAAACTATTGGATTCTGAGGGCCAGCTGGGTAGCTCAGTTGGTTAAGCAACTGCCTTCGGCTCAGGTCATGATCTTGGAGTCCCAGGATCAAGTCCCACATCAGGCTCCCTGCTTGGCAGGGAGTCTGCTTCTCCCACTGACCTTCCCTCTCTCATTCTCTCTCTTTCAAATAAATAAAATCTTTAAAAAAAAAAAAAAAACTACTGGATTTCACTACTTTTTCAGTAGATTTGGAATTGTATAGGAATTTGGGGGCCTATTGTAGTACCATTCTTGTAAGATTGTTATGAGAAGCAAACATAACAATTTATGCGTGGGACCTGCACTGTGCCTAACACTTTCTAAGTATTCGTTGTTATTCTTTTTGCATTACTGGGTACAAGTGACATGAGATGTGACATGTCCAAGGTCTCTAGCAATTCAGCAGACCAGGATAGGAACTGCCCAGGCCAGTGATTTTTTCTTAGCCATGCTAGACTACAGTCCAGTGGTAGAAACCATTCAATACTGGCTAAGTACTATGTATCCTTCCAGCCAAATGAGGTATAATGAATTTTGGTAGAATAATGAGAAGGAAGAAATACTGGCTTGCTAATGAGATATAGGGGTTAGGGAGCAGGCAAAGATGATCCCAAGAATTCAAGAACAAATGATCTCTTCCATTTGTGTGGGTACATACACCCCACACTGTCAATACATTGCTCCCTGCATATACTGATGGCCTCACAAGGACTCTTGTGCTGAGGTGTGCTTCTTTAGCTTTTTGACAACTGACCCTAGTTCTTTCACACTTCTTTACATTTAATCATGCTGTCTTCACTGCCCCAACTCTAGCCTCCTGGCAAACTGCAACTTAATCCTCAGGACTAAGTTGAATTTACCTCTTCAGTTAAGCCTTCCTTATATTAATTAGGAAGAGTCAAACCCTCCTTCCTTCAGGATTCTTTGACACTGGTATCTGTCACAGCATTAGTAGGTTGCTATAGCTCCTCCTTTGTATATTCTGTCTCCCTACTTATTCTCATTAGTATTCTCAGCAACCACAAGGACACATAGTTGGCATTTAATACAGATTTAATGAATATAGGAATCCCCATTTACAAGTAGAAAATTCAGAGTGTTTCAAGAGCCTGCTTGACACTCTGCTATTTTGGGAGTTAAACCAGATCTGCCTGATTCCACAGTCCATGTTATTTTCTCATCTTCCTTCTAGAGAAGAAAAAGTATATATAGGTATTTATTTATACATGCACAGGGACTAAATACTAGTAAAGGCCCAGGCATAATGATTTTTGTTTTGTATTTTTCTGACTAATACAATATGCTCTTTCAGCTGTTTTTAAATATATATAAATAAAGTTTGACTTTTTTTGGTGGTTGTTAAATAGTCGTATTGTTTCTGTAAGCCTAATAATGATCATTGGCTTAAAACATTAAAACAATATGGACAGATGGAAAGAAGTTGGTAAAAATCACCCAAGATCTACTACACAGAAATAACCTCCAATAAGATGTTAATGAGCTTTATTCTAGGTATTTCTCATGCATTCTAGACTTATGTTTGCAAGATACGTAATGGGATATGATGATATTTCTAAAAAACAAAATAGGAGATTGTTACCTTCAATATACATTTTAGTATAATCCTCTTAACTTAAAAAAACTTAGACATACCAGACATATTCTACTTTCAGGCCTCTGTACTAGTTGCTCACACTCTGCATAGAATTCTGTCCCAGAGCCACTCAACTAGTATTCTAGACTCCTAGCCCTGCCCAGGGCTGATATTTTCAGTGAAGTCCACCTGACCAGCCTATTTGCAGCACTTCCAATCCTGTCTTAGACTGCTCTTCCCTTTTTTTCCCGTAACACTTAATCACCTTTTAATCTGTAATATCTAATTGCTCATTGTATGATTTATTGTCCATTTCTCCCACTAGATTATCCGCTCCTAGAGTTGGGGATTTTATCTTTTTTGTTCGTTGACATATCTGTTTCGTCTCTTTCACATGTTGTTCATCATGTACATGAAGATGTACATGAAGGCCTAGAGCATTGCCCAGCACATATGCATTCAATAGAAATTTGTCAGATGAATGAATATGTTACAGAAGAGTTCTGAATACATTTTTCTGGCTAGTTGAGACTTTGTCATCCCCTTATTTAGTAAATTTACATGAGCTAATACTTTTTTTTTTACTTTTTAGTGAACTCAACAGTTATTTTGAGCTGCAGATATCTTCCATTTTCACTGAAAAAACCTGGCTTTTCCTGTATATTTCTGGAAAAAACCTGCTACTATTGGGAAATTATTACATAGAAACTCAAGAGGTTAAGCTGAGAATATATGAAGTATATTTCATATCTGAACGTGTAATATCCTGCACTGAATTGCATCATAGTTAATTAAGACCTTTTGTTCTATGGACATTTTATTCATTCCAGAGTCTAGGATGCTTCATACCTAATCAGAATTCAGAGTAAATAATTCTCCATGTTTTATTTTAGTACTACTTGGTAATACTTGCTGAATAATTGGAAAGGTTCTATTCCTATGAAGACATGTAGAAATTCGGGGTAGAAGTTCTTAGAAGTATTTTGATACATGTACTTTAGCATATTTTCTTTAATAATATTATATGAAAGTACACATTTTTCCATTTCTTTGCTGTACTATGATGTCTTTTCTTATGGCAGTCATCCTTATTATACATTTTGCATCCACCAGTTTAATCTGAGGCTGTTTATTGGTGAGTGCAAAATTTCAGTAATTTTTAAAACTATTGTTGAATCATTGAAATGTTTGATCATGGAAGTAACCACAGCACTATTCATTTGCACAACTCTTGTTAATGCCATATGTAGCATTTCATAGAATGACCCTCATTTTTCAAAAATATGCTTATAAAATTTGTGATGACAATTTAACAGCCCAACCCTATGAAATGGTAATTTATACAGTAATAAAAATAAATATATCCTTGTATTGTGGGCTGGTAGCTAAAGGCATCTGGGTTAAGCATTTTTTTACATCAAAGTATTATATAGAATGTTATACGAGACTGTATAGCACAGACTGTTTTGAAATTCCCCCACATTAGCTGTGCTTTTGTACCCACTCTATGAATATGAGGGAAGATACTGTTCTGTGTCCCTCTCATCTTTGACAAAGCAGGAAAAAATATCCAGTGGAAAAAGGACAGTCTCTTCAATAAATGGTGCTGGGAAAATTGGACAGCTACATATAGAAGAATGAAACTAGACCATTCGCTTACACCACACACAAAGGCAAACTCGAAATGGATGAAAGACCTCAACGTGAGGCAGGAATCCATCAAAATCCTGGAAGAGTACATTGGCAGTAACTTCTTTGACATCGGCCACAGCAACTTCTTTCAAGACACGTCTCCAAAGGCAAAGGAGACAAAAGCGAAAATGAACATCTGGGACTTCATCAAAATAAAAAGCTTCTGTACAGCAAAGGAAACAATCAACAAAACAAAGAGGCAACCCACAGAATGGGAGAAGATATTTGCAAATGACACTACAGACAAAGGGCTGGTATC
>PITA01008730.1:0-82410 GCA_004023965.1 Spilogale gracilis
GGTGGGGGAATAATTGGGTGATGGCCCTGAAGAAGGGGACATGATGTGATGAGCACTGGGTGTTATATGCAACTCATGAATTATTGAACTCTACGTCTGAAACTAATGATGTACTCTATGTTGGCTAGTTGAATTTAAATAAAAAATAAAATTAAAAATTGCTAAGTGTGTAGATTGGCTTAGAATGCTGACCCTAGACTTCATACTGTGCAGATAACTGTGACAGTCACACCCACTGTCCTTTAGTGTAAGACTGTGTATTTGAGATTCTATACAATGATCACTCACAGTGTCCTACCTAAAATAAACACTGAGACATATGATGAAGAAAATTTTACTCTAATATTTAGAACATAGTTAAAAAGACCCAGAGATGACCCAGATGTTGGAATAAGCATGTAAGGATGTTGAAGATCATAATATATGACTAGGTGGAGAATCTTAGCAGTGAAAAGGAAAATACACAAAAGAACCAAATGGGAAATATGGAATTCATAATGATAGTATCTAAAATGGTAAGTCACTGGAGAGATTTCATAACTGATTGTAGAAAAAAAAAGGTGAGCATTGATCAGTAGAAAATATACAGTTTTAATTAAAAAAAAACAAGATTTAGAAGAAATGGATAGAAACTCACTGATTTGGGGGATAATATATGGTGTCCTAATTATATGTAATTTGGGTGGGAGGAATATTTGAATAAATATTGGCTAGACAGTTCCAAAATGAAATCAGTCTTTGATCAAGAAAACAGATTATATGCATTGGAATAACAATATGTATAATGTGAGCAGGGAGAGATAAATTTCAATATGTTAATATTTTAGATCTGTTTTAGCTATTGTTATATGTTAATTGTTCACTGATAAGAATAGAAAGACTGCCTACTGTCCTGCTTTGTTTTGGAACAATATAAATAATTTCTCTGAAGGAATGTAGTACTAACAGATACTGAAATAAATATTATAAAGACAAATAGAAAACAATATGATGGCTAATTTTTAACCAAAAAGAACAGAGGTCAGAAGACAGTGAAATATTTTTTTAAGATTTTATTTATTTGAGAGAGAGTGCATGCAAGCAGAAACATGAGTGGGGAGAGAGGCAGAGGCAGTGGGAGAAGTAGACTCCCTGCTGAGCAGGGAGACCTCTGGGGTCCTTTATCTTGCAACCCTGGGATCATGACCTGAGCCGAAGGCAGAAACTTAACTAACTGAACCGCCCAGGTACCCTGACAGTAAAATCTTTTATTTTTTTTATTTTTTTAAAAAGATTTTATTTATTTATTTGACAGAGAGAGATCACAAGTAGGCAGAGAGGCAGGCAGAGAGAGGAGGAAGCAGACTCCCTGCTGAGCAGACAGCCCGATGCTGGCCTTGATCCCAGGACCCTGAGATCATGACTTGAGCCTAAGGCAGAGGCTTTAACCCACTGAGCCACCCACGCACCCTGACAGTAAAATCTTTTAATACTGAGAGCAGGGGTAGAGGATTCCCTGTCAAGCGAGAATTGGATGTCAATGAGAAATGCCCTTCAAAAATGAGAGAATTGCCAGCATTGTTGGATAAATAACATTTTAGAAAACATGAAGGAAAATGGCACCATATGGGAACTAAGATCTACAGGAGGGAATGAAGATCATCAGAAAAGATAAATATGTAAGAATATAGAAAAAACATTTTTTTTCTTAATTTCCTTATAACTCTGTCTCTTCAAAGCAAGAATAATAACCTTATATTGTAGTATCTATTGCATGCACAATGTACATATAATGACAGTAGCACTAAAAATGTGGCAAATGAAAATTTCCTTTTTAGCATTCTAACATTTATGTGAATTTGAACATGAACCCTAAGTAGATTAAGATATGTTAAGTATGCTTATTGTAATACTTTGAGAAAATTCTTGAAAACAGTATAGTTTAAAATGCAATAGTATGAAATAAAATACTAAAAATATTTGGTTAACCTAATATATGGCACAAAAAAAGAGTGGAGGGAAAAAGAGACTACTGGAAAACAAATAGCAAGTGATACACTTAAACCCATGCAAATAATTGCATCAAATATAAAACATCCAAGGAAACCAATTAAAGGCAGACTTTGTAATATAAGAACTATCTGTTGTCTCAATGAGCTAAAGATAGAACCTGTATATTGGCCCATAGTTTGTTTATTTCTTCACAGCAGGTTGAGACCTGTAAGCTTAAAAGATTACTGGCTCCAAACTCCAGGTTGAGACCTGTAAGCTTAAAAGATTACTGGCTCCAAACTCAAATTTTAATACATCAAATTATTTTTAAAATAGCGCAAATAGGGGCGCCTGGGTGGCCCAGTTGGTTAAGCGACTGCCTTCAGCTCAGGTCATGATCCTGGAGACCCGGGATCGAGCCCCACATCGGGCTCCCTGCTAGGCAGGAAGCCTGCTTCTCCCTCTCTCACTCCCCTTGCTTGTGTTCTCTCTCTCACTGTGTTTCTCTCTGTCAAATAAATAAATAAAAATCTTAAAAAAAATAGCGCAAATAAGCAATTTTTTAAATAATTGAGGGGCTTCCTTCTTTTGCATAGCCTGTGAAACCTCATCTGATAGGTTTCACTCTTTAAGACAGAACTTTGTAGTTGTAAGACACCCAAAGTGCTATGACCTTTGAAAGCTGTCAGGCTTTCAGAGACTCCTTGTTCTGCTGAGCAACATCATCTAGATATGTAGGTCTCTCCCTGATCCTCTTCGCCTCTCCTAGTTCCCATACTTTCCTGCCCTTTTCAATGGTTGCCCCCTTACCATAGCCTCTGGACCATCTTCTCCTATGAGAGACTTCCTTCTCATGCAGCCTTGTCCAAGTGCCAACGAATAAATCTTATCATGTGTTACTACCTCTGGTGGCCACCTTTTTTCTTGATCAGTTGCTGAATCCATTAAACCCCCTATAATACCCACCACCATGTTCTCTACAATAGATGAATTTTATTTCTTTTTGTCTTAGTTTTGAAATAACTTTAATGTTGTGAAACCAATATAAAAGACCCACATATAGCCTTCCTGAAAATTCTTCCAATTCTGCCGGTTTTCAGCATTTTACCTTATTTGTTCTATCTACAGCTCTTTGTCATACTGTGTTCATTGTATTTGAATACATTCATAAAAGTTGTCTCTGAATCATTTGATAGTTAATCGTAACCACTAAAATTTTCAGTGTGCATTTCCCCAGAACAAGTGTACTGTCTAACTTATCCCATTAGTTATTCACGTTAAGAGTAAAATTGATATCACATTTTCAAAATAGATGAAGCTCTCATTTAGATTTTGTCAATTGCCTTGAACATGTTTTATCTTCTGATACTGAGTAGAATCCAACATCCTAGAAACATTTAGTTTTCACATGCTTTTAGAATTTCTCAATCTGGAACAATTCATATGTCTTGAACAGTTTTCAATATTTTACATGTTTCAAGAGATCGGGTCTATATATGATACCCTTTGACCTGGCATTTTCCAATGTTTAATCATGGTAAGACTCAGGCTACCCATTGTTGGCAGAAATGATAGTGAACTTTTTCGGAGTGAATTCCATAATCAAAAGTTATTCATGTATTTATTATTCTAAGTATAGAAACCCAGGTTAGCAACTTGCTCCATGAGCCATGTCTACTGATATTATTAAAGTATATGTTTAAATTCCAATCTGGCTAGTGAGAGCCCTTTTAGATTGAATTGTATCTCCTGTAGAGCACTTCTCTTATTTTGGGGAACCACTAGATAGTTCAAGTTCATCTTGAAGGTTCTTTGCCTCACATCTGTTTTTCCAAGGATGTCTGGTTCCTTTTGGTAGAGAATATAACAAAGACACCAAGAACTAGACACGCTGCTTACCACCAAAGTGTTACTTCTTCTAGACACTCTTAATAGAGCTAGGAAATGTATGTGTGTATGTATGTGTTTATATACATACGCATACGGACAGACACAGAGGTGAACATATATGTCTATGTTATAAAATTTTAAATCTGTTGTTTACCATAGTAATAGAAGAGATTATATTAAAATGATAGAATCTTAGTATATGCAAAACAAAACAAAGCATGTTTAAAAACTGTCAACAGAAAGTAGTAGTAATCTGAATTTAATTGGATATATACAAACAAATCCTACAGATCATATATAGAACATGGCCTTCAAATCTGGAAGAGTTGAATGTCTACTCCTCTATTACAATTTGTTTTGGAATCCATAATCAATGCAGTAAGACAAGAAAGAGTAATAAAAGACATATATAATAGAATGGAAAAACAAAAACAGTCTTTATAAAGATGGCAGGATTGTTTATATTAAAAACTAAAGGATGTACCATAAAATGGACTGAAACTAATAGTTAGCTGGATGGCAAGATATAGTGTCAAGATAGAAAACCTATTGTATTTAGCTATACTAGCAAAAACAATTGGAAAATGAAACAATAAATTATTGCCATTTATAATAATATAAAATACAAAACACCTAGCAACAAACTCAAAAGACATGTAAGATCTGTACATTGAGATTTCTGAGTCATGGGTAAGAGAAAGAAGACCTAAATTAATGGAGAATTATACTGTGTTCATGGAAGGGAATATGTAAAATTGCTAAGATGTTAATTTTCCTACAAATTAATTCTATAGATTCAATGTAATTGCAGTCAAAATCCCAAAAAGGTTTTGGGTATAGATTGACAAGTTGATTTTAATGTTTATATAAATATGAAAAATCAAATGGCCAAAGCCATCTTGAAAAAATTGTCCAAAGTTAATAGAATCACACTACCTGATTTCAGGATTTACTGTAAAGCTATAGAATACAGTTTTGTGTTAGCCCAGGACTAGAGAAATAGATCAGTGGAACAAATTTGTCCCCAATACATTTATATGTATTCAATAAATTTATTTTTGATAAATGCATGGAGGGAGTTCACAGGGGGAGGGTTAGACTTTTTTTTCTTTTTTAAAAATATTTTATTTATTTATTGAGAGGGAGAGTGAGTGAGAGCATGAGAGGGGAGAAGGTCAGAGGGAGAAGCAGACTCCCCATGGAGCTGGGACCCCGATGCAGGACTCGATCCGGGGACTCCAGGATCATGACCTGAGCTGAAGGCAGTGGTTTAACCAACCGAGCCACCCAGGTGGCCCAGGGTTAGACATTTCAACAAATTATGCCAAAGTGAATGGATATTGATACTGAGAAATATGAAGCTTGACCACTTACCTTATACAGAAAAACTTCTTTTTATGACACACCAAACTCTAAACGTAAAAGCTAAAACTGCAGGTCTTGTAGAAGAAAACATAGGTATTCAGCTTAATTTTTATTCATATGAATCTTGACAAGCTTGGTACTGAAAGATATTTTATAGATGGGACTCAAAAAGCACTAACCAAGAAGAAAAAAAAAGATAGAAAAGACATCATCAAAATTACTTTTGTTTATCAAAAGGCAGTATTTGTAAATGAAAAGACGATAGGCTGGGATAAAACATTTGCAGTAGATGTGTCTGATGAAGACGACATTCTATAAAGAATGTAAAAAAATCAGTAATAAAAATTCATAAACCAACAAAAGATGCAAAATGAAATTGCACTGAATAAAATAGGTACATGTCACATAAGTATATGCAAATGTGTTCCACATTACTAGATATTAGAGAAGTGAGAATTAAACCTACAAAATGACTCTGTGCCTTCTAAAATCACAAATATTAAAAAGACATTCAAACCAAGGTTTGGCAAGGATGTGGAGAAATTGAAGTGCTCATATATTGCTTGTGCAATTGTACAAATGGACAACTATTGCACAGATTTTTTTGGTAGTTTTTAAGGAGGTTAAGCATATAACTACTTTATGATCCAAGAATTATGATTATAGATATTCATCCAGGAGATGTGAAAACATACTTCTGTTAGAAACTATTTTGATGATAGTGATACAAAACCCCAAATAGCCAAAACAATCTTGAAACAGAAGAACAAAACTGGAGGTAACACAATTGGTGATGTTGCCTACTGATGAAATAATTGAATTTTCTGAAAAACTACATTTGAAACATTTTACCCATATTAATAAAAACAGTCTTGGAAAATACTTGGTTGAAGAGATTCATCATGGCTTCTTATTTTTACAGGCTTAAAACAAGTGTCTTTTTTTAAAGATTTTATTTATTTATTTATTTGACAGAGAGAAACACAGAGTGGGAACACAAGCAGGGGGAGTGAGAGAGGGAGAAGCAGGCTTCCCACCGAGCAGGAAGCCCGATATGGGGCTCGATCCCGGGTCTCCAGGATCATGACCTGAGCTGAAGGCAGTCGCTCATCCAACTGAGCCACCCAGGCACCCCAAAACAAGTATCTTAGTAGACATATTTTACTAGTGTTTGTGATCCCAAAAACTTTCTGCTGGATGACTTTTTAATGACAAATCCAGTTTTTCAGTGGTGCCAAATGCAGAAAATATTGCAAGAGATTTATCCAGCCTGAAGTACTTTGTCCAAATATCCTGATTTGTGGAATAGATAGTTTATTGTCATGTATTCTATTATGAGGTACCTCATTCTTCATGATAAAATTTCCTTTTTGTATGCTACAATCTCAGCAGCTAATACTTTTATAAGAGTCCTCCTAAAACATACCAGTGCCCCCTTTAAAAAAATTATCTCCTTTTCTATATGTCATTTGTATCATGGTATATGTGACTTACTATGAAACTATGGTTAAAAGCATGACAGGATTCAGGGGAACATAGGTGACTATCTCAGTTAAGCTTCCAACTCTTGTTTTCAGCTCAGGTCATGATCTCAGGGTTGTGGGATCTTATCCCTGCATCAGGCTCTGTGCTGGACATGGAGCCTGCTTAAGATTCTCTCTTTCTCTCTCTCTCTCAGCCCACCCCCCCCACCAAATAAATAAATAAAAATAAAATTTAAAAAGCATGTCATGATTTAGAGATGGATGCACATTAAGGTGAAAAAGTTGCCTGAAACATAATATTGTTGATAGTCATCTTACCATGTAAGCATTTCATGCCAGACATAGGAAACTGGTCCAGTAAATATCCAGCTATATAATCAGATATTCACATTTTCTGAGAGTTACTGTTTTTATATAAAAATTATAATGTAGTTCTCTATTTGGTTCTGAAATAATAGTATCCCCAACAATAGTAATAACTGTTTTAGATCAATTTATAATGTTCTTCACATTTTAACTGAGTCTCAGAGAAACATTGTTAGTTTATTTTCAGGTAAAACTCATCCTTATCATTTCCCCTCAAAGAAACCAGAATATAAAAGAAATGTGATTTGTACAAGTTTACAAGGATAATCGTAAAACTGGGTCTTGATATCTGACTCTTATATTACATAATTTCTTACTCAATAGAACACAACCATCTTTAATTGGAGAAGTGCCTATTTGCTTTTGTTTTCCTGAGTCTTTGCTTTCCCTATCCTTCATCCCTAATGATAATCAATCAGGGTCCAACATGTTACAGAATACTCTGAAGAGGAATTTCATTCCATTTGTGGACCCATTTCCTAGAAGAAATCCATATGGATATGTGACTAGACTGTTTTATTTTTCATCTGATTGAAGCTTTCAATAAAAAGCTATCTACTAGAATGCAAAAATGGTACAAAATCTCTTCAGGATAAAGTGAATGACCCAGGACAAAGGTAAAGAGTATATTTGAGGAAGTAGAGTAGTGCCAGTGTAACTGGAATTCAGAGTGATATAGAGAGTTATATAGGATTATTGCTGAGATATGGGGGAGTTTAAGGCCATAATCAGTCTTGTAGAACTTATTAGAATTTTATGCCTTATAAGAACACCTGGAAAGTTATTGAGCTATTTTAAACAAGGGAATACTGTTTTCCCTGTGTATAACTGATGGGGTGGTGTGAAGCATGAGTCATATGGAAGCACAATTAATAAATGTGTTAGAAGGCTCATGCAGTTTTCCAAGCAAGACATGATTATGGTTTGGACTAGGTAATGGTGAACACAGAAAGATTTGAATTGATTTAAGATACATTTTATAGGACTTCCTGGGTAGCTCAGTTGGTTAAGCATCTGGGATGGGCTCAGGTCATGATCCCAGGGTCCTGGGATCAAGTCCCATGTCGGGCTCCCTGCTCAGTGAGGAGACACCTTCTCCCTCTGCCCCTCCCCCAGCTTGTCCACTCTCTCCCTCTCTCTCTCTCTCTTTCTTTCTCTCTCCTGCTCACTCTCTTTCACTCTCAAATAAAATCTTTAGAGGATACCTTTTAGAGGTAAAATCACAATGACCTCATGTTAGATTGATTGTAGAGAGATGTCAAAAATAGTTTCTAGATTTCAGGTTTGAAAAACTGGATAGAGGATTGTTAGTTTTATCTAAGATCTAACAATGAGGAAAAGATGAATGAAATGAAACTGATAAAACTCTTAGCAATCAAGGAATGGAGTGAGTGATATTTATTTTTTTAAATATTTTATTTATTTGAGGGGGGAGATAGAGCTTGAGCAGCAGGGTGGCAGGAAGGAGACAGAGAAATATTCCTCTGCCGAGGAGGGAGCCTGATGTGGGGCTCCATCCCAGGACCCTGGGATCATGACCTAAGCGGAAGGCTTAACTGATAGAGCCATTAAGGCAGGCACCCCTGAGACAGGATGTTTAAATATAATGAATAATATCTATAAAAATTCATAGGAGATAGAATTCGTAATAGTTGAACATTGAAGTGTATCCTGTGTGGGCAAGGAGGAGACTATGATGCCTATATTATCAACATATATACTCAATATTGTACTAGTGTAAGAAGGCATAGAATGAAAAAAACAGAAGCATTGGAAATAAAGAATTAAACTATTATTACTTAGAAAACAATGTGATTGTATACCTACAAAATTGAAAACAATCCTCTAGCAAACTGTGGTAATATGTTTACATATTATCCATTTATATTTTACATATTGTAAATTTATAAACTATATACTGTTATTTATATAATATAGTAATATAGTTTATGTATTGTAGTAATTTAACAAGGCTATTAAGTACATGGTTCAAAACAAAAACAAATATATGTCTTATATAAGTAACAAATTAAAACCAAAATATGAGGCACCTGGCTAGCTTAGTCAAAAGAGCATGCAACTAAAAAACAAAACAAAAAAAACCCATGCAACTCTTGATCTTGGGGTAATGAGTTTGAGTCCCATGTTGGGTGTAGAGATTACTTAAATAAACTTAAAGTGAATAGAATCAAATTTTAATTAAAATTTAAATAGAATCAACAAACATCAATTATCTAAGAATAAATATAACAGATTTGTAATAACTTCGACATGAAAATTAAACTTTCTAGTAAAGAAAAATATATATAGAAAAATATACTCTGTTTTTATATTTCAGACATCTTGAAAAAAATCAATACTCTGAAAATTAAAAGTATCCTACAATTCCAATAAAAATTTCAACTGATGCTTGCTTAAGTTCTCATAGAAATTGATGTGAAGATAGTGATTGGCTGTATGATGTGAGGATAGTTATTGGCTGTATATTATGCAAAATGAAGTTTAAGAAAAAAACTAAGGGGCTCTTGGGTGGCTCAGTCATTAAGCATCTGCCTTTGGTTCAGGTCATGATCCCAAGGTCCTGTGATTGAGTCCCATGTTGGGCTCTGCTCAGAGGGAAGCCTGCTTCTCCCTCTCCCACTCCCCCTGCTTGTTCTCCTCTTTCATTTTGTCTCTCTTGGTCAAAAAAATAAATAAATCTTTTAAAAAGATAATAAAATTGATAAACCTCTAGCCAGAATTATCAAAAAGAAAAAAGAACCCAAATAAAACTTCAAATGAGGAGACAAAAACAACCACCACAGAAATACAATTATAAGAATGTTATGAAAAACTCTGCCACCAAATTGGACAACCTGGAAGAAAGGGATAAATTCCTAGAAATATATAAACCTCCAAAACTGAAACAGGAAGAAATAGTAAACTTGAATAGACCAATAACTAGCTAAGAAATTGAATCAGTAATCAAAACACTCCCAATAAACAAAAAGCTGGGACCATATGGCTTCCCAAGGGAATTCAACCAAACATTTAAGGAAGAGTTAACATCTGTTCTTCTTAAACTGTTCCAAAAAATAGAAAAAGATGGAAAATTTCCAAACTCGTTCTATAAGGCTAGCATTACCCAAAGACCCCACTAAGAAGAGAACTATAGGCCAATATCCCTGATGAACATGATGAAAAATTCTCAATAAAATACTAGCAAACTGAATCCTGCATTTAAAAACCATTCATCATGATTGAGTGGGATTGGTTCCTGGGTTGAAATAGTGGTTCAATATTCACAAATTATTCATTGTGATAGACCACATTAATAAAGAGTAAGAATCATATATCATTTTAATAGATGGAGAAAAGGCATTTGATATAATAGCCATTGATGATAAAGACCCTCAATGAATAGGGTTATAGGGAACATATTTCAATATAATAAAGGCCCATCTATGAAAAACACATAGCTAATATCATCCTCAATGGGGAAGAACTAAGAACTTTTCCCCTATGGTCAGGAATAAGATGATGATGTCCACCCTCACCACTGTTACTTAACATAGTGCTGGAAGCCGTAGCCTCAGCAAACCAACAACAAAAACAAAGACCTCCAAATCAGCAAGGAAAAATGAAACTGTGTCACTATTTGCAGATGACAGGATACTTTATATAGAGAACCTGAAAGAATTCAAACCCAAAATTGCTAGAACTGATACAGGAATTCAGTAAAGTTGCTAGATACAAAATCAATGTACAAAAATTTGTTGCATTTCTATACAGCAATAATGACACGACAGAGATAAATCATGGAATCGATCTTATTTACAATTGGATCAAAAACAGCAAGATACCTAGGAATAAACCAAACCAAAGAAGTGAAAGACCTGTACTCTGGAAACTATAAAACACTGATGGAAGAATGACATAAAGAAATGGAAACACACATTCCATTCTCATGGATCAGAACAAATGTGGTTAAAATGTCTATACTACCCAAAGCAGTCGACACATTTAATGCAATCCCTACCAAAATACCACTAGCACTTTTCACAGAGCTAGAACAACAATCCTAAAATTTGTTTGGAACCACAGAGGCCATGAATAACCAAAGCAACCTTAAGAAAAGGAAAGCTGGAGCTATCAGAGTTCTGTAATTCAAGTTATATTACAAAGCTGTAGTAATCAAAAGAGTATGACAGTGGCACAAAAACAGAAACTTAGATCAATGGAACAGAAAAGAAAACCTATGAGACCACAATTACATGGACAAATTCATCTTTGACAAAGCAGGAAAGAATACAATGGGAAAAGTCTTTTCAATAAACAGTGCTGGAGATACTGGTCAACTACATGTGAAATAATGAAACGGAACCACTTTCTTATACCGTCCACAAAAATAAATTAAAAATCTATTAAAGACCTAAATATAAGACATAAAGTCATAAAAATCCTAGAGGAGAACACAGGCAGTAACCTCTTTGACATCTGCAATAGCATCTTCTTTCTAGATATGTCTTCTGAGGCAAAGGAAATGAAAACAAAAACTATTGGGACTACATCAAAATAAAAAGCTTCTGCATCATGAAGGAAACAGTCAACAAAGCTGAAAGTCAAACCTATGGAATGGGAAAAGATATTTACAAATGATATATCTGATAAAGGGTTAGTATTCAAGATATATAAAGAACTTACAAAACTTAACACCCCAAAAATGAATAATCCAATTAAAAATAGTCAAAAGACATGACTAGAATTTTTTCAAATAAGACATACAAATGACCAACAGACACATGAAAATATGGCCAACATTACTGATGATCAGGGAAATGCAAATCAAAACCACAATAACCTAGCACCTTACACCTGTCAGAATGGCTAAAATCGACAACACAAACAACAGATGTTGGCAAGGATGAAGATAAAGGGGAACTGTGTTGCAGTGCTGGTGGGAATGCAAACTGGTGCAGCCAGTCTGGAAAGCAGCATAGAGGTTCCTAAAAAAGTTAAAAATAGGGTGCCTGGGTGGCTCAGTGGGTTAAGGCCTCTTCCTTCAGCCCAGGTCATGATTTCAGGGTCCTGGGATCGAGGCCCGCATCCGGCTCTCTGCTGAGCAGGGAGCCTGCTTCCCCCTCTCTCTCTGCCTGCCTCTCTGCCTACTTGTGATCTCTCTCTGTCAAATAAATAAAATCTTTTTTAAAAAAGTTAAAAATAGAACTACCCTATGACGCAGCAATCAATTGCAGTATTAGGTATTTACCCAAAGAATACAGAAGTACTAATACAAAGGTATATATGCATCCTCATGTTTTTAGCAGCATTATCTGCAATATCCCATGTGTCCACTTGACTGATGAATGGATAAAGAAGAGGTTATGTGTGTGTGTGTGTGTGTGTGTGTGTGTGTGTGTGTATACACACACAATGAAATATTACTCAGCCATAAAAAGAATGAAGTCTTTTTTTTATTATTAACATAAAATGTATTATTTGTTTCAGGGGTACAGGTCTATGGATCATAAGTCTTACACAGTTAACAGCACTCATCATAGCACATAATTTCCCTAGTGTCCATAACCCAACCACCTTATCTTTCCCCTGCCCCAGCAGCCCTCAGTTTGTTTCCTAGATTGAGTCTCTTGTGGTTTGTCTCCCTCCCTAGTCCCGTCTTGTTTCATTTTCCCTCCCTTCCCCCCATCCCCACCCTTTCTCTAAAGTTCCCTATATCAGAGAGATCATATGTTGTCTTACTTTGACATTTCACTTAGAATAATACCCTCTAGTTCCATCCACGTCATTGAAAATGGCAAGAATTCATTTTTGATGGCTGCATAGTATTCCTGTGCGTGTGTGTGTGTGTGTGTGTGTGTGTGCGTGTATGTGTGTGTGTGTGTGTGTGTGTGTGTGTGTGTACATACACACCACATCTTCTTTATCCATTCATCTGTTGATAGACATCTCAGCTCTTTCCGTAGTTTGGCTATTGTGGTCATTGCTGGTATAAACATTCAGGTGCACGTGCCCCTTTAGATCGCTACATTAGTATCTTTAGGGTAAATACCCAGTAGAACAGTTGCTGTGTCATAGGGTAGCTCTATTTTCAACTTTTTGAGGAACCTCCGTACTGTTTTCCAGAGAGGCTGCACCAGTGTGCATTCCCACCAACAATGTAGGAGGGTTCCTCTTTCTCTGCATCCTTGCCAACACCTGTTTCTGCCTGACCAGTTAATTTTAGCCATTCCGACTGATGTGAGGTAGTATCTCACAGCAGCTTTGTTTTTTTTTTAGGATTTTATTTATTTTACAGAGAGAAACACAGCCAGAGAGGGAACACAAGCAGGGGGAGTAAGAGAGAGAGAAGCAGGCTTCCCACCAAGCAGGGAGCCTGATGTGGGACTCGATCCCAGGTCTCCGGGATCATGACCTGAGCTGAAAGCAGTGGCTTAACCAACTGAGCCACCCAGGTGCCCCTCTCACTGAAGTTTTGATATCTCACTGTGGTATTTCCCTGATGCCGAGTGATGTTGAGCATTTTTTCATGTGTCTTTTGGCCATTTGGATATCTTCTTTGCAGAAACGTCTGTTCATGTCTTCTGCCCATTTCTTGATTGGATTATGTGTTCTTTGGGTGTTGAGTTTGATAAGTTCTTTATAGATTTTGGATACTAGCCCTTTATATGATATGTCATTTGCAAATATCTTCTCCCATTCTGTCGGTTGTCTTTTGGTTTTGTTCACTGTTTCCTTTGCTGTGAAAAAGCTTTTGATCTGGATGAAGTCCAAGAAGTTCATTTTTGCCCTTGCTTCTCTTGTCTTTGGCAATGTTTCTAGAAAGAATTTGCTGTGACTGAGGTCGAAGTGGTTGCTGCCTGTGTTATCCTCAAGGATTATGATGGATTCCTGTCTCACATTGAGGTATTTCATCCATTTTGAGTTTATTTTTGTGTGTGGTATAAGGAAATGGTCCAGTTTCATTCTTCTGCATGTGATTGTCCAATTTTCTCAACACCACTTGTTGAAGAGACTGTCCTTTTTCCATTGGACATTCTATCCTGCTTTGTTGAAGATGAGTTGAGCATAGAGTTGAGGGTCCATTTCTGGGCTCTCTATTCTGTTGCATTGATCTCTGTGTCGTTTTGTTTTGTTTTGTTTTGTTTTGCCACACCATACTGTCTTGATGATTACAGCTTTGTAATGGGCTTGAAGTCTGGAATTGTGATACTGCCAGCTGTGGTTTTCCTTTCCAACATTCCTCTGGCTATTCAGTGTCTTTTCTGGTTCCATATACGTTTTAGGATTATTTGTTCCATTTCTTTGAAAAAAATTGATAGTATTTTGAGAGGGATTGCATTAAATGTGTAGATTGCTCTAGGTAGCATAGACATTTTCACAATATTTGTTCTTTCCATTCATGAGAATGGAATGTTTTTCCATTTCTTTGTGTCTCCTTCAATTTCTTTCATGAGTATGCTATAGTTTTCTGAGTACAGACTCTTGGCTTCTTTGGTTAGATTTATTCCTAGGTATCTTATGGTTTAGGGTGCAATTGTAAATGGAATCAACTCTTTAATTTCTCTTTCTTCTGTCTTGTTGGTGTATAGAAATGCAACTGATTTCTGTGCATTGATTTTATATCCTGACACCTTACTGAATTCTTGTGTGAGTTCTAGCAGTTTTGGAGTGGAATCTTTTGGATTTTTCACATAAAATATCATATCATCTGCAAAGAGTGAGAGTTTAACTTCTTCTTTGATTATTTGGGTGCCTTTTGTTCATTTTTGTTGTCTGACATATAAAATACCAAAACTGAACCAGGGAGAAATAGAAAATCTGAACAGACCCATAACCAGTAAGGAGATTGAAGCAATCATCAAAAATCTCCCAACAAACAAGAGCCCAGGGCCAGATTGCTTCCCAGGAATTCTACCAAGCAATTAAAGAAGAATTCACACCTATTCTCCTGAAACTGTTCCACAAAATAGAAATGGAAAGAAAACTTACAAACTCATTTCATGAGGCCAGCATTACCTTGATCCCAAAACCAGACAAAGACCCCATCAAAAAGGAGAATTACAGACCAATATCCCTGATGAACATGGATGCAAAAATTCTCAACAAAATACTAGCCAGTCGGTTCCACCAGTACATTGAAAGGATTATTCACTACGACCAAGTGGGATTTATTCCTAGGCTACAGGGTTGGTTCAACATCCACAAACCTATCAATGTGATATAGTACAAAAGAAAGAACAAGAACCATATGATCCTCTCAATAGATGCTGAAAAAGCATTTGACAAAGTATAGCATCCTTTCTTGATCAAAACTCTTCACAGTGTAGGGACAGAGGTACATACCTCAGTATCATAAAAGTCATCTATGAAAAACCCACAGCAAATATCTTTCTCAATGGGGAAAAACTGAAAGTTTTTTCCCTAAAATCAGGAGCATGGCAGGGCTGCCCACGATCACCACTGCCATTCAACGTAGTACTAGAAGTCCTAGCCTCAGCAAAAAAAAAAATGAAATCTTGCCATTTGCAACAGTATGGATGGAGCTAGAGAGTATTACACTAAGTGAAATTAGTCAGAGAAAGACAAATAGCCTATTATTTCACTCATGCAAAATTTAAGAAACAAAACAAATGAGGACAGGGAAGTGGAAAAAGAGAGGCAAACCAAGAAACAGGCACTTAACTATGGAGAACAATCTGATGGTTACCAGAGGGAGAAGAGTGGAAGAATGGGTGAAATAGGTGATGAGGATTAAGGAGTGCACTTGTGATGAGCACTGCATTTTAGGGAAGTGTTGAATGACTTTATTGTATGCCTGAAACTAATATATTGTATATCAACTGAATTTATGTAAAACTAAAAAAAAAAATTGTAAACCTATTAAAAAGTCCTTAACTTTATTAAACACCAAGGAAATAAAAATTAAGCCTGTAATATACCACAAATATAAAAATGGGAAAATAAAAATACTAAAAATATATATAAAAAGCCCAAGTTTCCAAGGTATATGAAGGATGTGAAGCAAGTATAATGATCCTACATTTGTTATACATTAGTATGAATTCTTTGAAAGGTTGATATTATCTACAAAATTTATAATATCCTGTGATCTACTAATTTTACTAACAAAAGAAATGCATATGTATGTTAGCTAAAATATACACACTAGAAGACCCATAACAGCACTATTCATAATAGCTCTGAACTGGAAAACACCTAAATTGTATCCAATTGTATAATAGGTAAATATTTTATGGTATATCACATATTAATATACTATACCAAAATTGGCAATGATTAGCAACTATGTTTAATGTGGGTGTTGCTTTTCACATATTATGTTAAATGAGTAAATCCCTATACTAAAGAGTGCATATAAAATGGCATTTATATGAAGTGCAAAATTTGTGAAAACATAACCATACAGTTAGAAATCATGATCTTGATTTTCCTCAGGTAGTTTTTGGAAGGGAGCATGTAGGGTCATTTCAGTTTTTAATATTTTTTCATTCCTTTGTATTAGTTTCACTATACAGGTACACTAATTTTGTGAAAATATTGATCCGTTCATGTGATAGAGATCCCTTTATGTTCAGTACGTTTTTATAAGATTAAAAAGTGAGAGGGTTGATAAAGTCAAAATATCAGATTGTGCATCTGCTACATAAAATATAATCTAAGACTATAATAAGTGAAACATATATCCAGAAAGTGAAATTTAAAGGTTAGATAAATATATATCATGCAAAGCAGGAGAAAATTAATAACAAGGCTTAGCAAATGTAAAGAGATTGAAGTCATACCTTATATATATATTATAACCAAAAGATAAGAAACTAGAAATCCAAATGGGAGGAAAGCTGGAAAATTCACCAATGTATAATATATGGAAATTAAGTAATACACTCCTGAACACCTAATAATTCAAAGTAGAAGTATAAAGTAAATTGAATTGCATCTTGCCTGAAACAGAAGGAAATGGAAGTATACCAAAACATAATGGATGTACCAAGAGTAATTTGAGTGGGAAGTTTATAGCAATGAACACCAACAAGTAAAAGTAAAGATCACAATTAACCTTAATTTTATGCTCAAGGAACTAGAAAAAGAAGAACAGATGAACTCTAACATTAGAAGCAGGGAGATCAGAACACAAATAACAAAGACTAAAAAGACAATAAAAAATCTCAGTAAAACCAAGAGTTGGCTTTTTGCAAGTGCAAAGAAAATGGGCATAGCTTTAGGTAGATAAGTTAATATAAAAGAAGACCTAAAAAAAAACTCAAAAAGGAGACATTACAACTTACCAGCTCAGAAATATGAAAGATCATAGGAGACTGCTTTGAAGAATTATTTGGCTACAAGTTGGATAACCTGGAAAAAATGGATAAATTCCTGGAAACATAAAAAGTGCCAAGTCCAAATCAGGAGGAAATAGAAAATTTGAACTGACCACCAACATGCAAGGAGATTTTGATAATGAAATCTTCCAACAAAAAAATATCCATAACCAGATGGTTTCTGTGGTGAGTGCTACTAAACACTTAAAGAGGAATTTACACCAAACTTCAAACAATTCTAAAAAACTGAAGAGGAGGGAACCTCCAAAACACATTTCATGAGGTTAGATTTACTTTGATACCATACCCAGAGAAGGGCATTAGTTTTTAAAATGTGTACTTGAGTGAAAATAGATCATCATACTTCATTAGGTCAAAGTGCTAAAATTGAAAGAAGGAATAGGTAAATCCATGATCATAGTTGGAGATCTCAATACCTTGCTCTTAGGAATGAGCAGTTCCAGCAGGCAGAAAATGAGAAAGGACAGCCTCACCATTTACATTGGTGTGGATCGAACTAGAAGGTATTATGCTGAGCGAAATAAGTCAGTCAGAGAAAGACATTTGTCATATGGTTTCATGCATGTGGAATATAAAAAACAGCACTGAGGATTATAGGGAAAGGGAGGGAAAACTGGAAGGGAAGAAATCAGAGAGGGAGACAAACCATGAAAGACTCTTAACTCTAGGAAACAGATCCACTGGAGGGGAGATGGTTTGAGGAATGGGGTAACTGGGTGATGGGCTTTTAAAGAGGGCACGTGATGTGATCAGTACTGGGTGTTATATGCAACTGATGAATAACTGAACTCTACATCTGAAACTAATGATGTACTGTATGTGCGCTAATTGAATTAAAATTTAAAAAAATAGAAAATCAGAAAGGACAGAGTTGACCTTGGCAACAGCAACAGTGAACTGGATATAGTTGACACCTATAGAATTCTTCACCCAATAACAGCAGAAGACACATTTTTAGCAAACTTATTGGAATATTCAGTGAGATATACCACATTCGGGGACATAAAATTTACCTTGACAAATTTGAAAGACTGAAAATCATAGTGTCTCATCTCAGACCACAATACTATTAAACTAGAAATCAATAATAAAAAGGTAACTGCAAAGTCCCAAAATACTTAAAGATGAAACCACACCCATCTAAATCACACATGGATCAAAGAAAAAATCTTGAGAAATTAAAATATATTGTCCTCTAAATAAAAATGAAAACTAAAGTTAATAAAAGTTTTGAGATACAGAGGAAGCAGTGCACAGAAATTTATACCACTGAAGGTATATATTATAAAAGAAGATCTAAAAATCAATAATCTAAGTTCTGACCTTAAGAAACAAGAAAATCAACAGCAGATTAAATCTAAGGTAAGAAAAAGAAAATAAGAGAACCTAAATCAATGAAACTGAAGACAGGAAATAGTAAATCAAGAAAACCTTGTTCTTCAAAAAGATCATGGAGAGCCAAACTCAGAAAAAGAAAGGGGGGGGGCAAATTAGCCATATTGCAAGTGAAAAGTCATCACCACTCTATATCCCTTGGAAATTAAAAACCTATTAAAGAAATACTCAACAGATTTATGCTCACAGATTTGAATCATATGGTGACGTGGACCAGGTGCTTGAAAGGTATTATTTTCTAAAACGTATACAGGAACACCTATGTGATGTAAATAGGTCATATCTATTTTAAAGATTGAATGAATAATTAATAAGTTTTTAAAATAGAAAGCACCAGAACAATTATGTTTACTAGTGAATTCTGCGAAATATTTCTATTTATTTATTTAGTTAGTTAGTTGGTTAGTAATAAAAATTTATTTTATTTTTTCAGTGTTCCAGAACTCATTGTTTATGCCCCACACCCAGTGCTACATGCAATTCGTGCCCTCAGTACCCACCAGGCTCACCCATCCTCCACCCCTTCCTTTCCAAAACCCTCGGTTTATTTCTCAGAGTCCAAAGTCTCTCGTGCTTCATCTCCCTCTCTGATTTACCCCAGTTCACATTTCCTTTCCTTCTCCCCCTGTCCTCCATGGTACTCCTTATGTTCCACAAGTAAGTGAAACCATATGATCCTTGGCTTACTTTACTTGACTTATTTCACTCAGCATAATCTCCTCCAATCCCTTCCATGTTGCTACAAAAATTGGGTATCATCCTTTCTGATGGAGGCGTAATATTCTATTGTATATATGGACCATATCTTCTTTATCCATTCATCTGTTGAAGGGCACCTTGGCTCTTGCCACAGATTGGTGATTGTGACCATTGCTGCTATGAACATTGGGGTACATATGGCCCTTCTTTTCACTACATCTTTATCTCTGGGGTCAGTACCCAATAGTGCATAATTGCAGGGTCATAGGATAGCTCTATTTTGAATTTTTTGAGGAATTTCCACACTGTCTTCCAAGGCGGCTACACCAAATTGCATTCCCAGCAGCAGTGTAAGAAGGTTCCCCTTTTTCCATAGCCTCTCCAACACTTGTTTCCTGTCCTGTTAATTTTGGCCATTCTGACTGGTGTAAGGTGGTATCTCAATGTGGTTTTGATTTGAATTTCCCTGATAGTGAATGATGACAGACATTTTTTCATGTGTCTGCTAGCCATTTGTATATATTCTATGGAAAAATGCCTCTTCATGTCTCCTGCCCATGTTTTGATGCGATCATCTTTTTTTTTTTTTTTTTTGCTTGTTGAGTTTGAGGAGCTCTTTACAGATCTTAGATATCAGGCCTTTATCTGTAGTGTCATTTGCGAACATCTTCTCCCATTCCATGGGTTGTCTCTTTGTTTTGTTGACTGTTTCCTTTGCTGTGCAGAAGCTTTTTATTTTGATGAAGTCCCAAAAGTTCATTTTCACTTTTGTTTCTTTTGCCTTTGGAGACTTGCCTTGAAATAAGTTGCTGTGGTCGTTGTCAAAGAGTTACTGCTTATGTTCTCCTCTGGGGTTTTGATAGATTCTTGCTTCACGTTGAGGTCTTTCATCCACTTCAGATTTATCTTTCTGTGTGGCATAACACAGAATGTCGAGTTTCATTCTTCATATGGAGCTGTCCCATTTTCCCAGAGCCATTTATTGAAGAGACTGCCTTTTTTCCACTGGATATTTTTTCCTGCTTTTTCGAAGATTAGTTGACCATAGAGTTGCAGGCCCATATCTTGACTCTCTACTCTGTCCCATTAGTCTATGTGTCTATTATTGTGCCAGTACCATGCTGTCTTGGTAATCACAGCTTTGTAATAAAGCTTTAAATCAGGTAAGGTGATGCCCCCAGCTTTTTCTTTTTCAACATTTCCTAAGCAATTTGGGGGCTTTTTGGTTCCATATAAATTTTAGGATTGTTTGTTTCAGTGCTTTGAAACTATTGGTGGAATTTTGATCAGGATGGCATTGAAAGTATAGACTGCTCTGGGCAGTATAGACATTTTAACAATGTTTATTTTTCCAATCCATGAGCATGGGATGCTCTTCCATCTTTTTGTGTCTTCTTCAGTTTCTTTCATGAGTGTTCTGTAGTTCCTCGAGTACAAATCTTTTACTTCTTTGGTTAGGTTTATTCCTAGGTATCTTATGGTTTTTGGTGCCATAGTAAATAGAATCGATTCTCTGAGTTTCTTTTCTATATTTTCATTTTTAGTGTATAAGAATGCTACTGATGTCTGTGCATTGATTTTGTATCCTGCCACATTACTGAATTGCTGTATGGGTTCTAGTTGTTTGGGGGCAGAGTCTTTTGGGTTTTCCATATAGACTATCATGTCATCAACCAAGAGAGAGAGTTTGACTTCTTCTTTGCCAATTTGAATATCTTTTATTTCTTTTTGTTGTCTGATTGCTGTTGCTAGGACTTCTAACACTATGCTGAACAGTAGTGGTGAGAGTGGGCATCCTTGTCTTGTTCCTGATCTCAGTGGGAAGGCTCTCAGTTTTTCCCCATTGAGAATGATATTCACTGTAGGCTTTTCATAGATAGATTTTATGACGTTGAGGAAAGTTCCCTCTATCCCTATACTCTGAAGTGTTTTAATCAGGAATAGATCCTGCATTTTGTCAAATGCTTTTTCCGCATTAATTGAGAGGACCATGTGGCTCTTCTCTATTCCCTTATTGATTTCTTCTATCATGTTGATTGATTTGAGAACGTTGAACTACCCTTGCATCCCAGGGATAAATCCCATCTGGTCATGGTGGATAATCCTTTTAATGTACTGTTGGATCCTCCTCACTAGGATCTTGTTGAGAATCTTGACATCCATATTCGTCAAGGATATTGGTCTGAAATTCTCCTTTATAATGGGTCTTTACCTGGTTTGGGAATTAAAATAATACTGGCTTCATAGAAAGAGTCTGGAAGTTTTCCGTCTGTTTCTATTATTTGAAACAGCTTCAGAATAGGTATTAGTTCTTCTTTGAATGTTTAGTAGAATTCCCCAGGGAATCCTTCAGGTCCTGGGCTCTTTTAGGGGGGAGGTTTTTGATCACTGTTTCAATCTCGTTACTAGATGTTGGTCTATTCAGGTTGTCAGTTTCTTGCTCTTTCAGTCTTGGAAGTTTATAGGTTTCCAGGAATGCATCCATATCTTCTAGGTTGTTTAACTTATTGGCATATAACTGTTGATAATAATTTCTGATGGTTGTTTCTATTTCCTTGGTGTTAGTCATGATCTCCTCCCTTTCATTCATTATTTTATATAATTTGTGTTATCTCCCTTTTCTTTCAGATTAGTTTGGCCAATGGTTTATTGATCTTATTAATTCTTTCAAAGAACCAGGTTCTAGTTTCATTGATGTATTCGACTGTATCTCTAGTTTCCAATTCATTGATCTCTGCTCTAATCTTAAATATTTTCCTTGTTGTGTGTGAGGTTGGCTTAATTTGTTATTGATTTGATGGTTCTTTAAGCTGTAAAAGAGTTGGGGTATTTGGTGTTTTTCATTTTTTTTGAGTGAGGTTTGAATGTCTATGTATTTTCCCCTTAGGACTGCCTTTGCCATATCCCATGAGTTTTGGATCGATGTATCTTCATTCTCATTGGTTTCCATGAAATGTTTAAGTTCTTCTCTGATTTCGTGGTTGATCCAAACATTCTTTAGCAGGATAATCTTTAGCTTCCAAGTGTTTGAATTCCTTCTGAACTTTTTCTTATTGTTGAGTTCCAGTTTCAAGGCATTGTGGCCAGAGAATATGCAAGGAATAATCTCAGTCTTTTGGTATCGGTTGAGCTCTGATTTGTGACCTAGTATGTAGTCTGTTCTGGTGAAATCTCCATGTGCATTCAGGAAGAATGAGTATTCTATTGTTTTAGTTAGGAGGGAATATTCTGAGTATATATATGAGATCCATTTGGTCCAATGTGTCCTTCAAAGCTCTTGCTTCTTTGTTGATTTTCTGTTTAGATGATCTGTCCGTTGCTGAGGGTGGTGTGTTTAATCCCCTACAGTTAACATACTCATGAATCTATACGACTTTTTATTTTGCTGAACAGTTGGCTTATGTAGTTGGCTGCTCCCATGTCGGGGGCATAAATATTTACAATTGTTAGATCTTCTTGGTATACAGATCCTTTAAGAATTATGTAGCGTCCTTCTGTAACTCTGACTACTGCCTTTAGATTAAAATCTAATTTATCTGATATGAGGATTACTACCCCAGCTTTCTTTTGAGGCCCTTTGGCATGAAGGATGGTTGTCTATCCCCTCACTTTCAGTCTGGATATATCTTTAGATTCAAAAAGTGTCTCTTGTAGACAACATATGGACAGGTCCTGTTGTTTTATCCAGTCTGAAACCCTGTGCTGTTTTAGGGGAGCATTTAGGCCCTTCTATTGAGAGTGATTATTGAAAGATACATTTTTATTGACATAATGTTACCTGTGAAGTCCTTGTTTCTGTAGATTGCCTGTTTAAATTTCTGTTCTGTGTCACTCTTGGGTTCTTTCCTCATTTTATAGAACCCCCCCTTAATATTTTTGTAGTGCTGGCTTGATGGTTGCATAATCTTTTAGACCTTGCTGGTATTGGAAGCTCTATTTCTCCATGCATTTTGAAAGCCAGCCTTGCTGTGTAAAGTATCCCTGGCTGCATATGATTTTCATTTAATTCTAGCCAGTTCTTGAATATGTCTTGCCAATCCTTTCTGGCTTACCAGGGTTCTGTGGACAGGTCTGACATTATTCTGATCATCCTCCCTCTGTATGTAAGGGATCTCTTCCCCCTAGCTGCCCTTAAGACATATTCTTTGAATTTATGATTCATGAATTTCCCAGTTATGTGCCTGGAGCTTTTTCTGGCCTCGTTGATCTTTGGGGATGTCCTCTCTGCCTCTAGGACATGAATACTTGTTTCATTCCCCAGATTAGGGAAATTTTCATCCAATATTTGTTCAACTATATCTTCTAGTCTTCTCTTTCTCTGTACTCCCTCAGGGATCCCAAGAATTCTCTTATTGGAGTGTTTCATGGCATCATTTATATCCCTAATTCTATTTTCATGGGACTTTAGCTGTTTGTTCCAAGACTTCCCTTGCTCCTCCTTCTCAATCCATCTGTCTTCTAGATCACTAATGCAATATTCTGCTTCACTTACCCTATCTCTTAGAGTATTTAGATTAGATTGGATCTCACTAATAGCATTTTTAACCTCTGCCATGTCAGCTTTCACATCTGTCCTTATTGAGTCTTTCTTGCCCCTAATGGTCTTTTCCAACTTAGCCATTGCTTGGATAATTGCTACCTTGAATTCCATTTCTGTCATATTATTTTTGTCTGTAGTCAGTAGTTCTGTGACAGAGGTTGCAGTCTCTGAGTTTTTCTTCTGTTGTGTGTTCCTCCTCCAAGTCATTTTGATTAGGGTGGTTGAGGGGATGTACAGCTGAATATTTCAACCACGATTCAAGCAAGTTGCCCTTTGGAAGATTTCAGAACAATCTGAAGTCTCCACCAAAAAGAAAGAAGAAAGAAAAAAGAGAGAGAAAAAGAGAAAAAAAGAAAAGAAAAAAAAACAGCCAAATTATGCCCACAATATAGCACAGAAACAAAAAAGAATAAAGAAAAAGACAATAAAAAGTAAAAGAAAGGAGAAAAAAAAAAGCAAAATGCAGCCCAAACAACCCCTACAAATAAGATTTATAACCTACAAAGGCAAAAACAAATACACAGAAATACTGACAGAAGAATAAGATGAGAAGGTTGTTACAGACCTTGATGTGGGCAAGGAAAGTATTTCAGTTCCTCCTGGGTGTATCTTGCTATTTTTCTTAGAGGACTCAACTTTCTAGAGATATAGGGAAATTAAAACTGGTTTATATAGAGGAGTACTATTGAATAGGAAAGAAGGATTACATTGAAGCTTATATCTATATGTATGTTAGAAAACAAAAAAGGAAAGAAAAAAAGAGACACAGGTATATGTTTGAAAAAAGTTCAACTTAGGAAATTTTGGAATGGTGTATTAAACAGCAAGTTATAATAGGTTAAAAAATAATGAAAGAATAAGAACCATGAGAACAAATTTGAAAATTTTAAAGAAATTAAAAAAATAAAAAGTAATTTAAAAGAAAGGAAAAGAAAAGCTGTATCTATAAAATATACAGGTTTGGGGGCAGTACCAGGAGCTTAATATATTGTTTTTTTTCCCCAGATGTTGGAGCCTCTGGTGGTTGTCCTCTTGTTCTTTTGGCTTGCCTTTTGGGGGAGGGGTCTGCGTCATTTTTTTTTAGTCAATCTTGCTTAGGTGGAGTCTCCCTGCTCCTGTGAAGGGGCTGGGCTCTATGGAAACTGGTTTCTGAGGCTTTTGTTCTCTGGAGGTTTTTGTTCTTTTATGGCTTTTTGAGGCTTGGCTTTTTGGAGAGTCAGGGCAAAGTAAGCTGTCCACACCCAGACCTCTACCTTAGAAAGAAGCCTCAGTCTGCTCCCCTGTGGACGGTCTAGGACACACAGACTCCCGTTTCCCTCTGCAAACTCCCCTGCACACTGCCACCTCTCACAGGTGGTGCACACCCCCGTCACCACCTCGATAGTCGCCGGAGGCCACTTCTTGTCTCTACAGCTCTGCCACAGAAACCATGAGCAATGTTGGCTTGTGCGAGCTTGCCATTGCCAGACTGCTCTCTGGAGCCCCCACCCACACGGACAAGTGGCCTCCAGTACGAACAAGTGTGCACCCAGCCCATGCGGTGGTGCAAGCAGCTGAAAGCTCGGGTTTCAGGGAGTCCCCACCAGTTTCACTCAGGCGCCTGCGGGTGCCAGGTACAGACCTCCTGGGAATGCAATTTTAGGTCCGTGCCTGTGGCCATCAGATTCCAATTGCCCCTTAAGACCCTTTATTTTTGAGTGCTTTTAACCAGACTCCAAGTTGATGCTAGTCCCCAAGCACAGAGCACTTTTGTAT
The DNA here is from genome assembly GCA_004023965.1 of Spilogale gracilis. Lineage (NCBI taxonomy): Eukaryota > Metazoa > Chordata > Mammalia > Carnivora > Mephitidae > Spilogale > Spilogale gracilis. The sequence continues at coordinate 25,827 of PITA01008730.1, forward strand.
TGGGGTATTACTTTCCAGTGGGTCACTTCTGGTGGCTCCCTCCTGCTTCTGTCTATCCTCCAAAATCAGCCCAAGCACTCCCACTCCACTTAACTCTTCACTGATGCTCTTCTGCCTCCGTAGAGATCCAGAAGTATGTAGTCTTACATCTCAGGCTGATTTCATGGGAGTTCAGAGTGTTCTGGTAGATAGTTAGCTCACTTTGGGGTCCCGTTGAAACAGGGTCTCCTACTTCTTCACCATCTTGCCCCCTCCAACTCTGTCCAATATTTAAGGAAGAAATTGTACTAATACAATGTCTTCCAGAGAATAGAAGCAGAGGCAGTACTTCCTAACTCATTTGTAAGGTCAGCATTATCTTAATGTCAGAACCATGCAATAATATTATAACAAAATATAACTACAGACAAATATATCTCATAAGCTTAGATGTAAAAATCCTCAAGAAAATAGTGGCAAATAGAATCCTTGACCAGGTGTGATTTATCCAAGTTGTATAAGGATGAGTCAACTTTATAAGTCACATTAACAAACTAAAAAAATTTTGGGGCACCTGGGTGGCTCAGTTGGTTGGGCAACTGCCTTCGGCTCAGGTCATGATCCCGGAGATCCGGGATCGAGCCCCACATCAGGCTCCCTGCTAGGCGGGAAGCCTGCTTCTCCCTCTCTCACTCCCCCTGCTTGTGTTCCCTCTCTGGCTGTGTTTCTCTCTGTCAAATAAATAAAATCTTAAAAAAAAATTAAAATCATATGATCATTTTAATAGATACAGAAAAAAACATTTCTCAAAATTCAACACTCATTTATGCTAAGATCTCATTAAATTTGGAATAAACACAAAGTTTATCAACTTGAGAAAGACTTCAGAAATATATGCGGGCTGGGGCACCTGGGTTGCTCAGTCATTAAGCTTAGTCTGCGTTTGGCTCAGGTCCTGATCCTGGAGTCCCAGGATCGAGCCCCACATCGGGCTCCCTGCTAGGCGGGAAGCCTGCTTCTCCCTCTCTCACTCCCTCTGCTTGTGTTCCTTTTCTAGTTGTGTTTCTCTCTGTCAAATAAGTAAATAAAATCTTAAAAAAATACCTACAGGTTATATAACATTTAATGGTGAGAAATTTGATGCTTTCCCACTAAGGCTGAGGTAGGAGGCAAGGATTCCCCCCTCACCACTCCTTTTCAGTTGTATCAAAATTCTTTGCTAATGTGGTAATGCAAGAAAATGGAATAAAATGTATAGAGATTCAGAATGAAGACATAAAACTTTTTGTTCACAGGTCATTTTGTATAAAATGCAAAATAATCAACAAAAAAATTCTTGAAACCATTAAGTGATTGTAGGAAGGTTAGAGGAAACACAGTTAATATACTTTTCTTAGGCCAGTTACTTTCCTAGATACCAACAATGAGTAGTGGAACCTGGAACTAAGAACACAATCCTATTTACATGAGCATCCCCCCAAAATGAAATACTTAGGTATAAGTCTAATAATATATACAAGATTTATATGAGGAAAATTACAAAACTGATTAACAACATTGAGAATTAAATGGAAAGATAGTCCATGTGATTAGATGGGAATAGTCATTGTCAAGATGTCATTTTCTCCCAAAATTGTACTCCTTGGTATAGGCCTTGGGTAATTCTAATAAATATATACATCATGATCCATCTAAAAGAATGTTCATATCAGTATATTTATACTTAAGTTGTAAAAAGGAAGGCAGCCGAAATGACTGCAAACAGCAGAATGCACTGGGTGTATTTCTATAATGGAATACTATATAGCAATGAAAATAAATTACCTGTACCTATATTGAATAGCATGAGAATCTTGCATCCATGATCTTAAGCATTGTTTTGGATGAAAAAAAATAAGATACTTGTTATTTATCATACATTTTTAATAATTCCATTTAAATAGTCAAGAAATAAAGTAATACAAGCCATATATATGAATATATTTAAATTTATTTCAGTGATTATGGATATAGATTGGGTCCTGTCAGTATTTTATTGTTTGACTCAGGTGGCACTAATACATGTGTCCTCTTTATAATTGTTTTGTATATATGTATGTACTTTATGTCATCCTGTTCCATGGTAAGAAAATTCATATTATGTATTTATCAATTAGTCTTCTTCAAAACCAGAAAGTTCTTTGAAAATAGAAATGTCTCATCTTTTATTCCAAGTAATCATTCACAAGTATTTGCTCACAGAAATGTAAATCAAATATTAAGATCAAATAAAAGGGTAACATTTTTGAAAAACAAGTATAGTTCTATGTTTTTTAGTCATGAATATTACAATAATCAAGCCTACAGATTACCTCCTGCAGTTAAATAAGTGCAAATTTTTTGAAATCCAAGGTAACCAAAAATAAGAGCAGTAGCTGACATTAAGCAATACTGGTTTGGATGCAGGTAATATGACTTTTCAGGAAACTCCCTTTTTACAATAGTTATATGCCTTTATCTCGAGGAACCCTGGCTTTTAAACTATTTGCTTTTGAAAAAAAATCAGGAAATATATCTGGGCTCTTGAATATGATTTGAATGTGAAATATATATATTACCAAAGGAAAAATAACTGTCTTATACACACATACTCATACCCTCAAATATACCTGAAAATACCATCAGATATTTTTGGCCCATGAAAAAGGAATCTTTATTTTCCTATTGGCACATTACCAGGGATTCAAGCCATCTTATTACAACTATTACAAGACTTATGCAACTATGGTGATAACAGTTACGGTAGAACTTAAATTGGTATTTTGCCAAAAAATTTTGCTTTCATTTAAAGATTTTACATGAAAAAGAATTTTTTATTAGAATGAATGCATAAAGATTCCTTTTTCACGGGCTGCTATCAGCATCTGCCAAACCTCTTTAGATTCAGAGTGAAGTAAAGCTAAATGCAAATGAAAGTCCATTAAATCTGTCAGTAGACCTTATTGTCCTAGTTTACAAATGCGCCACTTTAAAAAAACTTCGAATGACATTGCAATGGCAAAATATACCTTCTTGGAAAATAAATAAATAAATGTTCTTTTGGAAATTCTCTCATTACCACAGGGAGAAAACAAGAGAAAGAGTAACAGCACCCTATAGCTATAAGATAGCAAAAAGCAGAATTAGGTATTGCTACATCGGCCACTTGGAATGAGCAGCACTTGGGTATATAACCCAGGTAAAAACAAGGTTTGGCTCCTAATGTTTGTGATCTTGCATCATGTTCCCTCAAAAGAAAGTTGACCTTTCATAACTCCTTTTTGTAGGAAGAAGCCTCAGGGTTGCACACCTTTAAAAGATTGATGACGTTTTTTAGGAGCTGAATATTTTAAAGTATGAACATTTTATGTATAAAAGCAATCTTTAATTTCAAAACAGTCACCTGCTTGCTAAAAATAGGAACTTCTAGCAAGAGCGCATCTCATTGAATATAATTTCTATTGGTGTATTTTTAGTACACGGTATGATAAGTTGACTAATGGGGAACTTTAAACGTGTATTTTAATGATGGGAAAATTTGAAGAGTCTTAATTCTGATGAGAATTCCCAAGCATTATTCTGTTAGGTGGGCAAAATTAAAGTATAACTCTCACATCTAAGATACTTGTGAGTGGTTTCACTCAACATCTTTTGTTGAACTGAGTGTTACTGGTTTCATTATTTCTATATCTGGAATTTGGAACCCACATTTAAGAAATAGCAGGGAAAAAAGGTAAGCTGTCAGCTTTCTATTTTTAGCTCTTGTTACATAGTACACTTTCAATAACATCTTTAAAAGATATTTTAGGGGCATTTGTGAAATTGCTTAAGGTAATTAATTCAAGTTCAAATTAGAAAATGAACTCATCAGGGACATTTCTCAGGAAAGAATTCCTTCAGAGTACAGCATGTCTGAGAGGAGATATTTTGGGATCGCAGTTGATTGGATACTCTTAGAAACATAAAGTAATGTTTATGCATATATTTATATAAAACTATCCATTTCTGATTTGCCAAAGAAGTTATTTCTTTCCTTCTCCCACCTTCCCACATTTCATTTCTGTGTAGTGTCTACACTGCTTTTGAGATCGGCACACTTCCTCAGCAGATTAATCCACACTTACCCTTGCTCCTTTCCAGAACATTGCCTAGTTCCTAAGGCATGCTGGCCCCTACTGTGGAGTCTCAGGTGACCCTACAGTGGTCTCCCCAATAACTAAGTTGTATGCTTTCCACAAGGGTAGCTATATAGATCTGTGAACCTGATTATACCCCTTCTACCTAGTATTACAATGATCAACTTTAATTAAATATTATGTATGTTGAAGAAATAGCAATTTCAAAGTTTCTGTGGAAAATCAAGATGAATATCTAAAAGTTATGGAAAGGAATCATTAAAACACAACCAAATTAGAGATGTGGGAGGAGAAAAATAGGAAATATTGGGAGAAATCACAAAATCCTCTGAGTATTATGTCTAGCTTTCTACACAAGTTTCTAGGTTTCCTTTAAAGAAGCAGAAACCAGGGCGCCTGGGTGGCTCAGTTGGGCAACTGCCTTTGGCTCAGGTCATGATCCTGGAGACCCGGAATCAAGTCCCACATCAGGCTCCCTGCTCGGCAGGAAGCTTGCTTCTCCCTCTCTCACTCCCCCTGCCTGTGTTCCCTCTCTGGCTATGTTTCTCACTGTCAAATAAAATCTTAAAAAAAAAAAAAAGCAGAAACCAAAAATGGTAGTGTTTGCAGTGTGGTTGTGATGTATGCACTAAAGGACTACCACTTGACAACATATCCAAAGAAGCCGTTAGCCTGCATCAAAAATTTGGAAAACTAACATTCATTTATATGTTCTCTTTGTTAAGTGTTTAACATGTACTTAAATATTTTTTCAATATGTATTTGTTTTGTAAATAGTGTTGTTTCAAGAAACTTTCAAGTAACCAAGGACTTACTGTTTGCAGTTAGAAGAAAGAATGTCATGCAGTAAATAACACTTTGCACCCCCATCTACTCATTCTCGATTTGTATAATAAAATTTAATTTGTTAGAATGTAATTTTAGCATGAAAATGACTCCAGAAAGGCTACCAGTTAGAGAAGATGTATAGAGAAACCAGTTTAGAGGAGGAATAAATTATAGAAGATGATGAAAGTAGTCCACTCATTATTGTCTGGTTTCTTGTAAGGTACCAATATGCAGAAGAAATTATGCTAAGAAATAAATTGTGCTAAGAAATACATTGAAATTTCCTCAAGGCTAGAACAGAAAAGGTAATAGAGAATTCTTTGATTTGCTACATGAGGTTCATCACATCTTTGTTTTCCTAGACATGATGTTTGAAACCTTCTCTAATACTCAGTAGATGTATAAATATCACACATAAATATAATTTCACATGTAAGAAACACTGAATTGTACATGAATGAGCAAACCAAGATTTTATTTGTCAGTAGCAGGTAGTTTGGGAAAATTACCTCCCCCCCCAAAAAAAAGAATGTAATGGTGGGAAGTCTGTGGGAGAACAAAGAGCAAAGATGTTTCTTGAACAATCCAGAAAGGCTATGTAATGAAGATGGGTCTTATTGTACACTTTAGAGAGGGAATAACCTGTTTGGGTAAGATAAGAGGAGGCGTAATGTTTTTTTCTTTTCAGTTAGGATCAACTTTCTTCAGTTCTAAATGAAGACAACAACCCATTGCATTTGTTCCCTCTCAGCAAAGATAGGCAAGATGCGTAAAGATTTATGGAAAATTTGGACCATTAAACAAGCATAGAGTATGTTTTCCTGAAATGTTCTTTTGAACGCTTCTTTTCCTTCAGTAGAAATTTAGTTATAAAGGAAAACTGGTCTGTTCTAATTGACTTCTCAAAAGAGAGGGAAAGAAATTTCTAGACACTTATAAAATTTGACCAATTACAAATCCTGAAGCAGAATGTGTCCTTTTAGGTGGAACATTCCCTTGGAAATTAAAGATTAAATGAGTTTAATGAGTATCCAGTGTAGATATTCCATGAATTATAGGATTTGGATTCTTCAACAGCTTTAATCTTTGAGTTTTTTAATGTAATGGTACCTTGGAAGTAAACTCATTACAAGATAAAAATCATCGTATTCCTAATGTTGAAGTTCAACACTGAATTCTTATTTTCCAACAACTTAATCTATATTAGGTTTAGCTGAAACATATTGCTTTGACCACCATGATATACTTCCATAAATTATTTAGATCCTCTTAATTACATAATCCCACAAGGGCAGCACGGATTCCTCTTAGAATAAGAAAGTAGGTAACAGATTTTAGCACCCTCCCCAGAGAAAGTCCTACTTGTACATTTTACTTTGAATCCTAATGCCAGTGGTGTGCAAATGAACACACAGAAAGTGATCAAGGAACAGCTTGGTTGTTGATAAATGTCAAATGATATTTGATGCAAAATGTATAATGCAGTTTGGAATGTCTCTTTAAGTCTATTTTAACTGGATTTGGTTTACTGTTGACATCACTCATTTCGGAATACAGGTATGACTTTTGTCCCTGTCATGTACTATCTAATATATACTCACAAGTATGTAAAAACAGCTAATTTATTTATGTCTTGCCTCATCATTCACTTCGTTATCTAATTTTGTTTAAGTGGCAAAATTGTCTCAAGTCTGTGAGTGTCTATTGGCTTAGAGAAGGGATGGGAGGCAATGTGTATTGTGGAAAACTCTCTAGGATTATAGATAATAAAATTGGGCCTGAATATCAAAGCTATATTTACATGATGTGGCAAATCACATCCCTTTTCTGACAATCGTGGCTAAAATGTATTGTCAAATGAGAAATGTCATGGCTAACTATTGTGGTAGGATAATTTACTGAAATATTTATTTTTAACCTACTGTGGATGATGGAGGAAAGAATGAGAGTTACCTTATCTTGCCTATCCTTAAAACTTCTGTGTTAAAGATCTAGACTTCTGATGCTGTAGAGGATCTTAATTTTCATTTCTTGGGCCCAAACCAAAAGTACTAAATGCAATGTCGTATCCTAGATTGGGTCTTTGAACAGAGAAAGGATATTAGTGGAAAAATTGGTGAAATCTGAATAACATCTGGAACTTGCTTAATATTAAACCAATGTTGGTTTCTTAATTTTGACAGATGTACTATGCTGCTATATTAACATTAAAGGAAACTGGATTAGATCAATTTATTTTCAAAACTTTACAGTAAATCCATAATTATTTCAAAGAAACAAAATTATTTTAAAATATAAGGATAGATAAATCAGTTGAAGAAAATTATTACGGGAGTATAAGGGATGTAGGGAGATATGCAAGAATGTGGGACAGAACTGCTTTGTCCTTTGAGTAGAAAGAAATTCACTAGGTTTGTGAAAGAGGTTGGTCCTGGTGCTGGAGACATCTACCCCACTACCATGAAGTATCCTGAGTTAACAGCAACTCTGACTTATAGATAAGTTGACAGAATTGAATACTAATTAATAAGAATAATTAATTCCAATAGCGTTGAATTTGTGGTAGAAGAACCCATTACCCCCTCTTAGCACCAAAGGATTGGAATTCCCAACAGAATTGGACAGTAATGCCCCTCAGGGATTTCTGTGACATGTTAAATATTAGAGACCCTTCCCTGAAGTTCGGTTCATCAAGTACTTTTTAGTGTTCTTGGATACTATGGAGACGTGGGGTCTCAAAAAAGAAGACTGAATTTATCACTATCCTGGTAAAGATTTTTTTTACACTCCCATGTTGGCAGTTTGGGGCAGCACAGGGATGCAAGCATACATACTACATTATAGATCAGTAATTATGTATACTTATGTATAGGAATCATTTCAGTAGGCAGATAATTTCTGCTTGGGAGAGCCCTCCTTTTAGCATACAGCCCCCCAGAGGATGGAGAGAACTTCTTGTGGAAACCCACAACACAGGGTGATTAAACACAGATATTGGCAGTTGCAGACTAGATAGTGAAGGTTATATTACACAATACAAGATATGAAGTAAGACAGACATGTTATAAAATTTAGTGAGATTAAAGTTCTTTTATTGCATACATTATTTTCCAATATAATTTGGAATATAGAAATATAACAAGTCTTAGTGAAGTAATTCTTTTGTCAGTTGGTAAAATTTTAAGTTTTATATGCTACAGTGATGAAAATGCATGCAAATGACTTCATCCTGATTATGTAACAATCATTGAAAAGAAGAAAATCACCAACTTGCTTTGATGTTCTTAATGCATGTAAATCAATATCTAAGTGCCTAACATATCCCAAAATATACGTTGCATACAACAGCTGGATGTTAAATGAATCTTTCTAAATAAAATAATAAATTGGGTGCCACCAGGAACATAAACTTTTATTGGATGAAACGTTTTTATTTCATAGTGTAAAATTGGCATCTTTGGTGATTCATTGTTCTTGGAACAGCTTGAGATCCGTGCTAAAATGTCGATTATTTTGTTTTAATAGTCTAAGCTTTCTAAACCACTACAGATGTTTTAAGTATAATGGGAGGTCGAAAAAGAATCTAAATGAATTTTTGAAAGAACTGAAGCTTCATTTGCATCATCATACAGAAATTGAGAATAATTCATGAAAAACTAATTCATCTTGGTTGTACATATTTGATAAATTTAAATATTTTGAATCTCATCAGTTTCGTAGAGCTGTTATGCTTGGAGAGATCTTAAGAATAGTGGACTGTTAGTAAGTGGGTATTGGATGAAGAAAAAATACGTTTGTATCAGTTTCTGAGGATATTATATATGTTAGATTAATGGAGAATGAATTATAGTCCAACACTGTAGAGATAGTCACAATGGTTCTGGTTTAAAAGAGGTAAGGAGTGTAATTATAACTCTAGAGTCTAACATTTGGAAATAAAGATTGAACTTTGAGGAAATTTTCCCAGTGTTGCTCCCTACTTTATATGAGTTTGCAGATGTAGACACTCTTTCATTTTTCGTTTCTTGAATGATTCACAGATCTGCATTTTTCATTAACAGGCACTTATGCAGATTTAAATATTACACTCATTTAGTCCTTATAACTGTGCTATGACATAGGTAATTTTCGATTGCAGTGCAACAAATTACCATAAACTTATTGGCTTAAAATAACTCAAATTTAGTATTTCACAGTTTCTGGAGGCCAGGAGTCCAGACTGAGCTTAGCAGTGTTCTCTGCTCAGTGTCTTTACAGCTGTGTTTTCACCTGGAAGCTTGACTAGGAGAGGTGCACTTCCAAGCTCCTTCCGATTGTTGGCAGAATTTATTTGCTTGAGTTGGTGCAGTTGCAGCTGCTGTTTTCTTGGTGACTGTGGACGAGTAATTGCTGTGGGATCCTCGAGACCATTCGCAGGTACTTGCCACATGGCCCCCTCTCTGGGCACTATACGTCATGTTTGTTTGTTTCTTCAAATTCAGCGAGTGGATAGCTCAGTTCAAATCTCTCTCTTCAGTCTGCTAAGACATTCCTAGATAACATATTACTAGAGTGACTATCCCAACATATTTACAGGTTTGTTCAAATGCCCAAAGTGCTATTGCTAGTAAGTAGCAGGGCCATGATTTGAACCCAGGAGATCTGTCGGCATCTGTGAGGTAAAGTATACCCTACCTGTTGGTTCTCTTGGTTTCCTACTAGAAAGCTTTTGTAAACACTTTACCAGGACACTGTTTCTAATTAGGCATCAAAATGATGAAATAAGGCCACATTTAATTTCTGGAAATGACAAGAATCTTGGACTGGTTCATAAAGATGCAGTTCTTCAAGTTTAGCCTCAAACACTTGTCGAAAGTGGTATTCTGATGTTACCATTAGATTTAGAAAAGAGAAATAACCAACCTCGTAGAAGAACTATATCTACCTTTCTGTCTGCTGCCTCCCTTAGGCAATTAGAGAAAACACTGTGTTCATTAATTCCATCCTTGTATTATGGGAAGTAAAACAATACATTTTCTGAGGCACCTTGACTAAGTGGCCAAAATTCATTTGAGTATAGAGAAACTATGCCAGAGACTACTATACAAAGGCCTTCATTCTGCTAGGGTGGACAAGGACCCACTTTTGACATATGACGAAATACTTTGTAAGGTCTAAAGCACTTTATTTTTGAAAAGTAAAACAATAAATGCTGTTTTTAATTTATTTAATAAACAGTCACTCAACATTTATTATAACTCAGGCATTCTCATATCCACTGTGTATTTATAGATTAATAACAGAATATCCTAGCCTTAAGGAGTACACTGTCTAAGGGAAATACTAAGAATAGAATAAGTGATTACCATGTGCTCTGCCATTTGTTTTAATAAAGGTGTATATAACAGAAACCCCACACAAGAACCAGGTGAACATCAAAAGGCGAAGAGGAGTTCCATAGGTGAGCAATGCAGGATGAGGGTATGAAGGGAATTTCAAGGCTGAAAAGCACGTTTAATGTGACAAAAGCATGTCGGAGAACAGAGGGTTAGACAATTTGCAAAGAGTTTGGGTTTGTGAAAGGAGCAAAGGGGACATGTTGGGAATGGCAGTTTGGACTAAAACAATAGGAATGAACGAGAGTATTAATGGCCCTGTAGACCATATTCATGTATTAGTGCTTGGAGATGATTTTGATTTCTCAGAAACAGATGGTTTAGTGATGTGTAGGCTTTTTCCTTTGAATTAGCACATATGTTAAACTTTGCTGCTTCTAGATGTGTATCTGAGCCAAAGTATTTTAAATTTTATTTTTTCACTGAATAAGAATATAACTACTACTTCACAATCCACACAGTTATCATCATAGACATCATGATAGCCAATATCTTTCTTTTATTTCCTGATATATCCCAAATTCACAAAACAATGACAAACACATGGTCATGTCTCACTAATTACTTTATGAATGAACGTGGATATTCTCAATAGAATGTGAAAATAGCCAAACCTGCGTGATTTTTATTTTTTTCATTTGTTACAGTGTTTTCTAAGTGTTCAAAATAAGCATGGCATGGTTTTTTTGTGAGAAAAAAGATTTTTAAACAATACACACATGTTGATACTGTAATATGATTGTATTCTACTTTTTTACATTTCTCCAACTTTTCATAATGAAGATATATTACTTCCATGATGAAAAATATTTAAGTTTGATTATAGAAATTTTCTTATAAACACTATAAATGGCACTCGCAGAATACTGCTTTTTCCCCCTATGATTGAAATTGTTTCCATTGAGCAACATTGCATAGAATAGAATAGGGTACTCTTGGGGAGGAAGGTGAATTAGTTGCTTTTGGTTTGACATGACACATCGTGGAACTTTGGACAAGTCCCTTTCCCTTTGAGTCTTCATATATTAAAATAAATTGGAACAATTTAGAATAGAACAATCCCAATTGCACATTGGGATCCACAAAGGAGTTTTTAAAAGTACTAATACCAAAGCCCTACTTCAAGATTTTGATTTAAATGGATCTGAATTGGGGTGGAGGGATGGATGGAAGGATAGATACATTTTCTAGATAATTCATACAAAGGCAACATTCGGAAGCTTGGGGCTAGAATTTCAATGTTCCTTAAGGTTTGATGTGCTATAATCTACTTGACTAAATCAATTAAACCCCCCAAAAGAGACATAATGTTTCATTCATTTTCCGTATTTTTGTCTTACAATTTTCTAGATCACACAGAATTGTATTAAATAGCCTGCAAATCAATCATTTTATATATCTTAGTATATCATATTGTCTGTTCCTAGCTGGTTATTAAAGGAGCATAATTTTGTTATTCCAGTTCCCAGGATTCTCTTCAGTTGTTCAGAGGCACCTGAAGTTTTCTGGCTCTCTAACAAGCATGTTTTCTAATAGCTTAAAATGCTTTCTGCTATAGGACAGGGTTTCCATATATCTAGCCCACCATGTAGACTAACCACAGGATTCACTTTTACTGCTTTGGAGGTTAGGTTTTCTAATTGAGGCAACTTGAATAATTGGGTGGATTACTGGAGAGCAGTAGAGTAGGCAGTTCTAGAAGAAAATAAAACAAATTCCTTTATTACGAAGACTTAGTCTCTGGAACTGTTCTCCCATGGCTGCTTAATTTCCTCCAAAAGGAGGCCCTGAAAGCTTTCAGGTGGTAATTCCTCATGAGGTTTAAAATACAGTCATGATTGTCTAACTAGGGAGGCAGAGTCAGCTTAGAGAAGCACTCTAAGCAGGAGTGAATTAGGAGTCACATGCCCATCTAAGCATCCTCCTCGTATTTTTTAGGGAGAGGTAAACTGGGAGGGAGGGAGGTGCTGGATATAGACCTGAACAATTAAAGTGCAGAGGTGAAGTCAAATCAGAAGTAATGAACTGCTCATATTCCACAAACTGGCAGCTTATGTGTCTATCAAAGTCCTATGGCTACATTTTCAATTAATTTGAAAAGCATTTAGTGACCCTGTAGTATGCTCAGTATTGGCAGTGTTGGGGGGGGGCTAAGGAAATTTTAAAAAGAGCTGTGATTCGTGCTTTCTCAGGGCTTACAATCTAGGGAAGAAGAAATGTATGTACACATTGTGATAAACACAAATATCTACTAAATGTTACTGTCAAATGGGCAGGTGGTGGATATAAAAGTCACTCTTCTATGGGGAGAAATATGTAAATCAATCAACAGTGTGTCTCCTAATATCTGTATTACAAAGTAGTGAAATGGAATTACAGATCCTCCCTTTCTTCTTGGCTAGACTATTCCCACTGTATAGAGCACTGCCAAGTAAGGAATAGGTGCTCAGTAAATAGCTGTTTAATCAAGAAGTGAATGAGTTGCTTTAGATTGCCTTTGTGAGTTTTGATGACTAATCTCTATAAACAATGAGATGAGAATTAATTTTTATTCTTGTTCTTTTTATTTTTATAATATTTGCCCACAATAAATTTTACTAATTTTACCTCTGTTCTTTAATGACTTTTGACATAGGTAGACATTTGTGTAGCCACCACCACAATCATAATAATAGAAAACATTTCCACCAACCCAGCAAGAACTACTTTTTGCCTTACAGTTAATCACACCTATGCATCTCAGCCTTTGGTATCTACTGTTTTATGTACTCTATTTGCCTTTTCTCATATTTCACAGTAGCATAGTGTATTAAGAAATATTCACATTTGTTGACTTAGTATAAAACTTTAGAGTTGCATCCATGTTGCCAGTTTTTCAGAAGTGTATTCTGTGGATGAACCACATCTTGTTTATCTAATCACTAGTTGATAGGTATCATGTTGCTTTCAGTAAATTTAAACATTGATTCGAGGTATTGTGAATCATTTATCCTAAATAGCTAAGGTCGAGATTGCTAGATTAGGTAGTAATATCTGTTTAACACTTTAAGAAGGACACAAACAGATTTCCAAATTGGCTCTACCATTTTGCATTTCCACCAGCAACTCATTAGAGTTTCTTATGTTCTATAACATTATCCATACTTAAGTTAATTTTTTAAATTTTATTTTAATTTTTAACGGTTCTCATTGGTATACAGTGGTAAAACATGATGTTTGTAAGTTACATTTACCTCACGGCTAATGATGTTATCATCTAACATGATTCTTGATCTTCTGAATAGTTTTTTGGTAAAATTTCTGTTGAAATATGTTACCCTTTATTTATTTGAATGTTGGTGCTTCTTGCTGTACAGTTGTGTCTTGTATTATGGATATAAATTCCATTATGGAATTTTTTTCTTTAAGTAAAGTTCACATAACAAAAATCACCATTTCAGCTATTTGGTGGCATTTCCTCTATTCACAATATTATGCAATTGTCACAACTATCTAAATCCAGAACATTCTGACTACCCCAAAGGTAGCCCTGTACACATTAAGCCATCACTTCCCATTCTTTCTCTCCAAGACCTTATAAACTACCAATCTGCTTTTTATTTCTGTGGATTGACCTGTTCTGCAGATTTCACTTAAACAGAATCACAGATTTTTGAGTCAATTCTTTCACTTAGCATAATGTCTTTAAAGCTCATTCACGTTGTAGGATGTATCAGTACTTCATTCCATTTTACATCTAAGTATGCATTAATTTGTCCATCAGCTGATGGATACTTGGGTTATTCCTACTTTTCGGCTATTCTGAGTAGTGTTGCTTTGAATATCAACATACCTTTGAAACCTGTTGTCATAGTTAATTTTATATGTCAACTTTGTTAGGACATGGTAACCAGATATTTTGTCAAACGTCTAGATGTTGCTATGGGCTTACTTTTTTAGTTGATACTAAGTGATTTTCTGGGAAGAGTTTTACATGTATTTTTAGTTTTTAATGTTTATTTCTGTTGTATAGTTGACGTAGAATATTAATTTCAGGTGTACGGCATAGTGATTCAACATTTATATACATCATAGAGTGATCACCATGATGAATCTAGTTACCATCTGTCACATACAAATTTGTTACATATTGTTAAATATTTTCCCTATGCTGTACATTGTACTTCCATGTTTATTTATTTTATATGTGGAAGTTTGTACCTTTTAATCTACTTGGCCTATTTGGTCCGTTCTCCCCATTCCCCTCGCCTGTTAACCACCAGATATTTCTCTGTATCTATGAGACTGTTTCTGTTTTGTTTTAACTGTTTTTTTCTTTTTTGTAGATTCCACATATAAGTGAAATCATATGGTATTTGTTGTTTCTCTGACTTTTTCAGTTAGCATAATACCCTTTAGGGCTATCCAAGGTATTGAAAGGGGCAAGATCTCACTCTTTTTTAATGCTGAATAATATCCAATTATATATGTATGTGTGTATGTACACATATATACATATATATCACATATTCCTTATCCATTCATCTATTGATGGAAGCTTAGGCTGTTTCCATATGTTGACTATTTTAAATAATGCTGTGTGAAAAAAAATAATGCTGCTATGAAAATAGGGGTGCATGTGTTTTTTTTTAAATATTTTATTTATTTATTTGACAGAGAGAGAGATCACAAGTAGGCAGAGAAGCAGGCAGAGAGAGAGAGGAGGAAGCAGGCTCCCTGCTGAGCAGAGGGCCCGATGCAGGCCTCAGTCCCAGGACCCTGAGATCATGACCTGAGCCGAAGGCAGAGGCTTTAACCCACTGAGCCACCCAGGTGCCCGCATGTGTTTTTTTATGAATCAGTGTTTTAGTTTTCTGTACCCAGAAGTAGAATAGCTAGATCCTATGGTAGTTGTATTTTTAATTTTTTTGCATAACCTTCATATTATTTTTAATTTTTTCAGCAACCTTCATATTGTTTTCCATAGTGCTTGCACCATTTTGCATTCCCATCAGCAGTGCATCAGAGTTCTCTTTACTCCACTTGGCCATACTTGTTTCCCTTGGTCTTTTTGATAATATATATTCTGACTGCTGTGAGATAACATCATATGGTAATTTTGATTTGCATTTTCCCTGATGATGAGTGATGTTGAACATCTTTTCATATGTTTGATAGCCACCTGGATGTCTTCTTTGGAAAAGAAGTTCATGTCATCTGCTCATTTTTAAATTGAATTGTTTGTTTTCTGATATTGAGTTGTGTGAGTTCTCTATATTTTGGATCACTTACATATGACTCCCAGTGCTCATCACAAGTACCCTCTTTAATCCCCATCACCCATTTAGCCCCTGAGAATAACATTTAAATAACCCCATAGCCCTGTCAAGTTGACAGAGAAGAGTAACCATCATAAATATGTCTAAGGCAATTCTGGTGAGACATCAGAAAGGAAAGAGGAACACTGTAGAGAAAGCTTGTATGTTCTTAGAGAATACATATATATTGTCATGGACAGAATGGTAGAAATATGAATATTAATGGTGCTTATGTTGAGGTATTGAATGGGACTGATGAACATGCTATTGGAAACTGGAAAGCAGTTGATCCATTTTATAAAGTTACAGAGAATGTGGCTGAATTATGTTTTATTTTTACTGGAAAGTAGAAAGTTGATCATCCAGAAGTGATCAACTTGAATATTTAGCTGAGTAGATTTCCCTGTAGAGTATGAAAGGAGTGTCTAACAGCAAATTCCTTTTTTATTGTCATACACATCTCTGTTTTTAAAAGGAACTGGTCTCTGCAATTCCTGAGTGTTTCTTGTGTGCTACATTACAAATTGGTTTGCTTGTTGGCTTTCCTTCTGTAGATGATTAAATTTCTCTGGACTGCTAAGTCAAATTTCCAAGTGTCCATCTACTTTCCATTTTCCAAAATTATTTTACATGGCTTATGATCTGTTGTTTCTTCTTTCATTTCTGACTTTGCTGATTTATGACTTTAAATATATTACTGTCATTTTAGTGGGGTTAGGTTGAGAACAGAGGTTAATGTGTAGATTAAATCTACAACGTTGAATGAAATAAATGCCTATAAATGACTTTCAGGGATCTTGGAAGTTCCTCATACTGACATGATAAAAATTCCACCCTTTCTGAATTAGCCTTCATGTTGAATATTTGACCTGTAGCTTTACAGTGAATTAACCATTAATTTTGTTATTATAGTATCCAATACATGAGTGAACTCAATCATTTGTATGCTTTCAAAAAATGAGTCTGTTCTACTCTCCCATGCGTAGGTTTCTTATCTTTACAGTGACCATGTGAATTAAGAATTATCCCTTTTTGAGGAAATGGTGCTTGAGAGAGTATTTGTAAATTGTGTAAGAACACATAGCTAGTAAATGCAGAGCTGGAATGCAAACACAATATTTTTTCTAAAATATGCTTTTAGCAATATTTCTCATTCTTGTTACAGTGTTTGCTCCTGTAAAATTTTTAAGCTTATTATAATTTTTAAAAAATCATGTGTTTTTCATATATTTAGTCTTTGCTACTGTGAGTAGCTACAATGGGTAATGATGAATGCTACAATGTGTTTGCCTTTTATGTCTCTGTACCCTTTAGGATTGAAAACAGAACTTCATGGTTTAAGAAAGACTCCTGAATGATTTCTTTCTGCTAAATCCTATAGTACTTCACTACCTGGAAGGTCTGCATAGAAGCTGTGTGTGTGAATGAAGTAGGAGGTGAGTGAGATTATATAACTTGGTTCATAGATGACATAATTTCTCATTGTTCTCGCTGTGTGAGAGAGAAGGAACAAAGGAGAAGACATGTGGGAGTGTAGAAAATGCAAGGTGGTGATATTAATGCTACAGTATAATCTTCCGTGGGTGTTTAGCCTGGGGACTAGAAGACTAAGGGGAGACATGCTAGTTGTCTTGAACTATTTGAAGAGGTGTCATGCGGAAGAGGGAGTAGACTTTTCCCTGTAGGCCCCGAGGGCATAACTAGCAGTAAGAGGTGAAAGTTACAGGAAAGAAAGTTTTCAGTCAGTATAAGGAAGAACTTTCTAATAGTGTACAACATTGGAACAGTCTGCTGCATGAAGTCACAGGAAATGTTAATCCCTGTGCTGAGTTTTTCCCTCTGTATTCTGGCTGTTGTCTAACTTTCAGAGAGAGAAGATTAGGAGAAAGGAAGGTTAAATGTGAAGAATAATAAATTTGTGTGGGTGTGTCTTGAGTCTATATTAGGGTATTGGGTGTAGGTTCTGAATATATTATTTCTCCCCTTTAATTTTACCAACAGAATAATGACAGGGATAATTCTGTGATAACAACCTAGGCTTCAGAGGCACATTTTTGTAGGATTAACTTTTTAATCTAAACAATCTGGGTTCAAAATCTGTCTTTCTCAATTTTAGCTTGGTGATCTTGGTAAAGCCATCGAAACGTCATGAGCCTCGATTTCCTTACATGAAATTTGAATCCCATATCATAATTATACACTTATTGTGAAATTAAATGAAACAATGCACTTAAAGCCCATTGAAAACTGTCTAGTGTGGAGTTAGTAATAGCAAATACTTTTTAATTTATTACTTACCTTGGTTTTTATTGTTTGTATAAATCTATTACATTAAGCTGATAGAATTTTAATATAATAATTTAAATTTCCAAGTATCTGATGTCAATAGAATGCAACTGTTTTTCTGACTTCAGAAGAGTTTAACCAATGTGAATTTTTCTTCATAAAGACAATTTTGCATATCCTATCCCTGTTTCTATGAAAAGAAAATGTGAAGTGTGTCACTTTCACTTTGCAAAATTGAACACAAGGCCAGCTTGTAGAAATATTTCCCTTCAAAATAATACATCATTTATTTATTTTAAAATTTTGACTTGAAAAATAGTTGCATTATATCTTTACTAATTTGCTGTTGCTTTGAAGATGTTTTATTAAGGGTAAACATTTTTGTTTACCTTTGCTATAATTCCCATAGAATATTTTAATTCTTAGTTATCTGTAAAAGAGTCTATAGTTTTCTTTTTCACAGCCCTGTTTATTTATAGTATTTATTTGTATTTCTCAGCATCTATATAGGAAAGTTTGTAGACACATAAATTCAGAATTAAAAATAAAGTTATATATAACATTAAATTTTATATCTCTGATTGTGCTATAATCATATGTTTTAGAAGTTCCTTTAGTGCAGGTAATAACAACTATCTTTTCAAATATACTAGTGAAACTTCATGTGTGTGTTGATTTGTGTACAGTTTCAGAGTCCATCATGACAAGTATATAAGGCATGCACATGTTACATCATTCATGCCTGATTGATGAAAGGCACATGTATGAGTGGCTTTATATATGAGTACATGTTTATCCTCAACTTTGTGTGCTTGTCTAAATAATGAAGATTTTTGCTGTATGTTTGCTCTAAGAACCTATGTCTGGCTAGCCAGTGAGTAGTATTTGTATAAATTCTGCTACATTACTTATTTCTCATTGAATTACATAGTTGATCATATGAATCATGAATTAGAGTCTCAGATTAATATGACTAAAAGTATCAACTAGCACATATTTACAGTTTAATTATTTTCTTCATAGTTCCCATCAATGTTTCTTAGTTCTTATTAATTTTTAAAATTCTTTTGATGAAAATATAATAGTATCATAAAATTGTTGAAAAAATAATGAAGAAAATGAAAATAATTCAGTATATTGAAATCCAAACAATTACAGTGATAATTTTTAATAAGATTTTTTCCTGTGTGTGTGTGTATGTGTGTGTGCAGCAGATGGAAGAAAATAGCCGTGGCGATCTTTTCATTTCTACAGAACATGTGAAAGGGGTTGATAATGAATTTCTCTTTTACCGAAATGACAGTCACCCAGCTGATATATGGTAGTAGATAAAAATATGTAGTTATATTGTTTATAGCCCGAAGCTTCACATAATATGCTAACACAAGCTTTCTGTGTCCTTCAGTAATCATTGGAAATGTGACTTTTTTTATGACCACAAAATAATAAATTACAAGAATAGACAGGAATGTTTTGTTGATTCATTTATTGAACATTTAGATTGCCTTCCATTTTTTGCTTATATTAACAGTGGTACAGTGAAGATATATATACTCAAAACTTTTCATGTGTCTTTTAACTTCTGGTAATTATATTTTTATGTATTTAGATTTAAGCATATTATACTTTAAATTCCTTCAATTCTTATCAGCACACCACATTCTAGAACATATGTGCCAATTTATAATTCTACAACTGAATTAATATGAAAAAAATTAGATGTGTCTGAACCCAATAAGAACAATATAAATAATAGAAAAAGACCTATGCTGTATATATTCAGGCAGTGACATTATCTTACAGAGTTTAAAATGGAAATGGCTTTGTTTTCAAGAAAAGAGCAAAAATGGTGGGAATTATGAAGAAATTAAAATTATGATTTTCATAAATATTTAAAATTTTAATAAATTTAATAAGTTAGAATTTATGGGAAGGAACCAAATTCATGTTTTAGAAATACAATATCTCAAACTAAGGCCATATTGAATATCTTTAATAAAGCTGGGACATGGCAGTAGGCAAATGAGTGAAAAGGAGAAGTTGTGAACTGGAAATAGTATGAATCACAGGGCCAAATGAATTTTAAAAGATGGACATACTAAAAGTGTGGTTACAGTTAAAAAAAAAAAGTGTAACATACGTAATTTGAGTTCCAGAAAGAAATAAGAGAAAACAGAACAGATGCAATATTTAAAGATGAGCTATCTAGGGGCGCCTGGGTGGCTCAGAGGGTTAAGCCACTGCATTCAGCTCAGGTCATGATCTCACGGTTCTGGGATCGAGTCCCACATCGGGCTCTCTACTGGGCAGGAAGCCTGCTTCCTCCTCTTTCTCTGCCTGCCTCTCTGCCTATTTGTGATTGCGCTGTCAAATAAATAAATAAAATCTTAAAAAAAAAAGATGAGCTATCTAAAATTGATAGAAGGCCTCAACTCACAAATTTAAGATTCCCAGTGAATTCCAAGCAGAATAAATGCAAATAAAGCAACATATATGCATTTCTTAGTCAGATTTCTCAAAGACAAATAAAAAAAGATATCTTTAAAAATGGGGGGGGATGTATAAGGTTACTTTCAAGTAAGCATCAGTAACATTAAAGGTGGATTTTCTGCAAAAGTAAAAGGAAAGCAGAATACAGTTGAAAGGCATCATTGCAATGCAGAAATAAAACCAAACATAAACGATTGGAAAGTCTTACTGTCCTGTGATACTAGCTCTGTCTATTAGCCTGACTATTTGGGTGTTAAAATAAAATACCCTGAATGGGTAGCTTATGTACAACAGAAATTTATTTCTCATAGTCCTGGAGGTTGAGAAATTCAAGACCAAGGTGCCAGCAGATTCATTGTCTGATAAGAGCCCACTGCCTAGTTTCATAGGTGGCAACTTCTTGCTGAGTCTTCACATGGTAGAAGGGGAAAGCAAACCCTTTTGGGACTGTTTTTGTAAGGGCACTAATTGCATTCATGCGGGCTCTACTACCCTAATTATCTAATCTTCTCCGAAAGGCCCCAGTTCCTAAGATGTCACCTTGGAGGTTAGGATTTCAGCATTTACATTTTCAAAGGACATTAGCAATTGGGCCATGGCCATCTCCAGGGAAATATCCTTCAAAATCAAAAGTTTAATAAGTGATCTTCAAAAGAATTTGAGATAATTTATCAGCCAAGGAGACAAAGCAGAAAAGAATATGCAACAGGAAAAGCATCTTTTGAGTAAGTGGTGTTGGGAAAATTGGACAGCAACATGCACAAGAATGAAACTGAACCACTTTCTTATACCATACATAAAAATAAATTCAAAATGGATGAAAGACCTAAATGTGATACAGGAAACCATCAAAATCCTAGAGGAGAACACAGGTAGCAACCTCTTTGACCTTGGCTATAGCACCTTCTTACTAGATAGGTCTCCTGAGGCAAGGGAAACAAAAGCAAAAATGAATTATTGGGACTTCATCAGGATAAAAAGCTTCTGCACAGAGAAGGAAACAATCATCAAAACTAAAAGACAACCTACAGATGGGAGAGGATATTTGCAAATGCCATATAGGATGAAGGGTTAGTATCCAAGATCTATAAAGAACTTATCAAACTCAACAGCCCAAAACACAAAGAATCCAGTCAAGAAATGGGCAGAAGACATGAATGGACACTTGTCCAAAGAAGACATACAGATGGCCAACAGACACATGAAAAGATGCTCAACATCACTCATAATCAGGGAAATACAAATAAAAACCATGATGAAATACCACTTCATACCTCTCAGAATGGCTAAAATTAACAACCCAGGAAACAACAGATACTGGCAAGGATGTGGAGAAAGGGGAACTTTTGTACACTGCTTTTGGTAATGCAAACTGGTGCAGCCACTGTGGAAAACAGTATGGAAGTCCCTTAAAGTGTTAAAAATAGAACTACTCTATGACCCGGCAATTGCACTTCTAAGTATTTAACCAAAGGATACAAAAATACTGATTCAAAGGGGCACATGCACCCTGATGTTCATAGCAGCACAACCAACAATAGCCAAGTTACGGAATGAGCCTAAACAACCATTGACTGATAAATGGATGAAGAAGATGTGGTATGTACACACTCACACACACACACACACACACACACACACACACACACACACACAGGAATATTACTCAGCCATCAAAAAGAGTGAAATATATATTAGATTTCTCACTGCTTCTAGTGGAAAGTCACTTAAAAAGGACTAAACACTTCACATAAAATTATAATGATAGTTATATTTTTATTGTTAATATTTTTAAAGGATTTCATTTGAGAGAGCACATGGGAACATGAGTGGAGGGAGGGGTGGAGGGAGAGGAAGAATCAGACTCCCCAATGAGCAGAGAGCCCAATATGGGGTTTCATCCCAGGATCCTGGAATGATGACCTAAACCAAAGGCAGATGCTTAATGGACTGAGCCACCCAGACACCCCCAAATTATAATGATATTTAAAAGGTGAATATTGTAAGAACTGAAGAGAAATGAAAAACCTCTAAATATAAAAACAAATCCAACAAAGTAAAACAATAAAAATCTCTCTAGATTCATTATTATGAAAGACAAAAGTAAACAAAGAAGATTCTACAAAGAACAACATAATTGGAACAGTATCTCCATTAGGAACAGATTTGTATCATCAATACATGTAATGAACTAAGGATCAGCCAGTATGGAAAAATACAAAGGGTGATTAAAAGTGTGATGAAAATATAGGCTAGGGGCCCCTGGGTGGCTCAGTGGGTTAAGGCCTCTGCCTTCGACTCAGTCATGATCTCAGGGGCCTGGGATCAAGTCCCGCATCGGGCTCTGGGCTCACCGGGGAGCCTGCTTCCCCTTCTCTCTCTCCCTGCCTCTCTGCCTACTTGTGATCTCTCTCTCTCCCTGTCAAATAAATAAATAAATAAAATATACATATAGCCTATATATATAGGCTATACATATGAGATAGCTGAAAATATAGTTTATACAGTTTTTAAACATAGAAAGATGGTGAAATAAGAGTATAATACAGCACAACAAAAAGAAAGTCTTTATATATTATCAGACTTGGGTGAATTCAAGTCAAAACAATGATTATTGGGGCACCTGGGTGGCTCAGTCATTAAGTGTCTGCCCTTAGCTCAGGTCATGATCCCAGGGTTCTGGGATCAAGCCCCACATTGGGCCCCCTGCTCAGTGGGAAGCCTGCTTCTCCCTCTCTCTCTCTCTCTCTCTCTCCCCAACTTGTGTTTCCTCTCTTGTTGTGTCTTTCCCTGTCAAATAAATAAATAAAATATTTTAAAAAACAATGATCATTATGTAGAAATTATGAAAAACAGTCTATCAGAAGCTCTGTGACCTTGAGTAAGCTAGAGAGATACAGGAGGACAGGCATTGTAAGTATGGAGTGGATCGCTGCGTGAAACCCTGCAGCAATCTGTGGTCTACAAAGAGTTGTATAAATTTTTTTCACTAGCTCAGAAATTAAAATGGAAGCTTGTATCTGTGACTCAAGGAAGGGAAAAGCAGCTATGTGAAATTAGAGACGTAGACTTATGGCATATGCCTTGTTGAAATAGGAATTAATAGCTCCTTCATGGTATATAACTTTTATAACCGAAAATTAGCCTTAAGTTGGGAAAATTGCATAGAGCAACTGAGAAAATCCATAGCAGCACTTTGACAGAATAGACATGAATCCCATATACCAACCAATTCCTATTGATTACAAGCTCATATTAGAAAGTTTTAAAGCACATTGAAAAACAAATTGCAATGAGGATAGTGGACTATATTTAGTACTATTATTTGTGTATATATAATGAAGATGGGTTACATGATCTATGTCAATATATGCTTTTTTAAAAGAAGGTTTTATTTATTTATTTAATAGAGCACACAAGCAGAGGGAGTGGAAGGCAGAGGGAGAGGGAGAACTAGGCTTCCCGCTGAGCAGGGAGCCTGATGTGGGACTTGATCCCAGTACGCTGGGATCATGACATGAGCTGAAGATAGATGTTTAACTGACTGAGGCACCCAGGCATCTCTCAGTGTAGGCTTTTTGTGCCTTTGTTATACCTAGAAGGAAACAGAAGTTCACAAAATGGTTGTCTTACCAGGGCAGGACAGAGGAATGGGAAATTGGAAGGAAAGTAGAACTACACTTGTAATTTTGTATTTGAATTTTTATTTTATAATAGGCTCATTTGCTATACTCTAATTATTAAGAAAATAGACATATAGACCTAAAGATATTTAGACCTAAATAATAGTGGTTGACTTTATTAAAATTTTTAATGTAAGGTAATTGCTTTGTTATTAAAAACTAATCTAAAGACAGATAAAAAGGATAAGTAAAATAAAGGACAGGACACTTTCTTTTTTTTAAATTTTTTTAAGGATTTTATTTATTTGACAGAGAGAAACACAGCCAGAGAGGGAACACAAGCAGGCGGAGTGAGAGAGGGAGAAGCAGGCTTCCCGCCGAGCAGGAAGCCCGATGTGGGACTCGATCCGGGGTCTCCGGGATCATGACCTGAGCCCAAGGCAGTCGCTTAACCAACTGAGCCACCCAGGCGCCCCTTATTTTTCTTTTTATTTAAAGATTTTATTTATTTATCTGACAGAGACAAACAGCAAGAGAAGGAACACAAGCAGGGGGAATGAGAGAGGGAGAAGCAGGCTTCCCGCCGAGCAGGGAGCCTGATGCAGAACTCTATCCCGGGTCTCCCGGATCATGACCTGAGCCGAAGGCAGTCGCTCAACCAACTGAGCCACCCAGGCGCCCCAAGGACAGAACACTTTCAAACTCATTCTATGAAGCTAATATTACCTTAGTATGAAAACGAAACAAAAATGCCATAAGAAAACTACAAACCAGTATGTCCTATGAATATATGCCAAAAGTTTCTTTAAAATAAATACTTAGAAACCAAATCTAGCAGTATATAAAAATGATATTCCATGACTAACAGAATTTATCCCAGGAATGTAAGGTTGGTTTAACATCTGAAAATCACATAATATACCGTACAAATAGGATAAAGAGCAAAACCCACAGAGATCTCAATAGATGTAGAAAAAGCATTTGACAAATTTAACATTTCTTTATGAAAAGATAAACTACTCAGCAGTCTAGGAATAGAAGGGAACTTCCTCAACCTGATAAATGTCTTCTATGAAGTATGGCTAACATCTTACGTAATTGTAAAATACTGGATCTTCTCCCTAAGGTTAGAGTCAAGAAAAGGAGGTCCACTGTAGCCAATTCTCTTCAACATTATACTGGATATTATAACCAGAGTAATCAGACAATAAAATGAAAAGTCATACACAGTGGAAATAAATAGTAAAACCGTCTTTCTTGCTGATATGTTCTTGTCCTGGAGAATACACACACAGCTACAAGATACAATACAGAGAGTGAATTCTAATGTAATGGGCTTTAGTTAATAATAGACTGAAACTAGCTTATTAAATGTGTGGTTCCAGGAACATTCTACATTAATATAGGATTGTTAATAGTGGAGAAAACACAGTGTGCATGAGAGGGGTATGTGGGAACTCTTGGTATCCTTAAAACTGCTCAAAATATATGGTCATTTAACAAAATAGAGCTAATAAATGATTTTAGCAAGATTGCAGGAGGCAAGATCCATATGTAAAAATCAGTTGTATTTCAGTACACTTCAAATGAACAATCTGAAAATGAAAGTAAAAGACAATATTTATAATATCAAAAAGAATGAAATACTTATGAATAGGTTTAACAACCGAAGTGAAAATTTTCTCTTCTTAAAAATAGAAAACATTGTTGGGAGCACCTAAGGTGGCTCAGTCGGTTAAGCCTCCCACTCTTGATTTTTGATTCAGGTCACGATCTCATGGTTATGAGATAGAGCCCTACATCAGGCTTGGCACTTTTCAGGGAGTCTGCTCAAGGTTCTCTCTCCTTCTGCGCCTCCTCCCCCTGCTCACTTACTATCTCTCAATAAATAAATAAATCCTAAAAGAAATGTAAGACATTGTTGAAATAAACTGTTGAAGACCTAAGTAAATGGGATATCATTTTATGTTAATGGATTGGAAAACATAATGTTGGTTGACAGTACTCTCTAAAAAAGATCTATAGTATCAATACATGCCCTGTCAAAATTCTAGAAGCAAAGCCTCATATTTATGGTGAACTGATTTTCAACAAGTGTACCCTACAATTTCGTGGAAAAAGAAAATTTCTAAATAAATAGTACTGTTATAACTGGATATCCCGTGAGTGAATTATTTCAGGTCTCTGTCTCACACCATATGTAAAAACCAACTCAAAATGAAACAAGAATATAATATTTATTAAATTTTTTTATTTATTAAAATTTTTAATGTACAGATAATCACTGTCATTAAACACTGATTTAGAAACACAGGTAAAAGGATAAGTAAAATTGAAGAGGACAGAAGGGCTAAAGAACTAAGAGTTAAACCATAAAAGTCTTAGAGGAAAATAAAGGTTTAAATGTTTGTGACCTTGGATTACATAGTAGTTTATTAAATACAACATCAGAAGTAATAAGTAACAAAGGAAAAAGGGATAAGCTGACATAAAAATGAAACTTTGTTTTCTGAAGGACACAAGAAAATGATGAAAAATCCAGGAATGGGAGAAGATATTTTCAATTATATATACGGAGAGAGAAAGAGAGAGAGAATAAGAGGAGAGGGCTCAAGGGAGAAGGAGAGAGAAAATCTTAAGCAGGCACCATGCTCAGTGGGGAGCCCTACACAGGGCTTGATCTCAGGACCTGAGATCATGATCCAAGCCAAAATCAACAGTCAGAGACTTAACCAATTGAGCTACCCAGGCACCTAGAATATATATATTTTAAAGAAACCTCTAGAAATCCATAGTGAGAAGACAACCTAATAAAAATATAGGCAAAAGATCTGAATAGAGATTATATATTAAAGAAAAATATATACTTGTAGCGAATAAGCAAATGAAAAAGATTGCTCAAAATCATTAGCCATTAGGGAAATAAAGGTCAAATCCACAATGAGATACTATTTAAACCCAACTAGGATTGCTGTAATCAAAAAGAGAAATCATGACAAGCATTGGCAACAATGTAGAGAAATTAGAACCTGTGTGAAATGTAAAACATATGTCCACACAAATACGGGTATATAAATTTTCACAGTAGCATTGTTTATTATAACCAATGAAAAAGTGATGGATAAACAAATGTGTTAAATCCATACAAAGGAATATTTTTTGGCAATACAAAAGGAATGAAGTACTGATACCTGCTACAACATGGATGTGCCTGGAAAATACTATGCTAAGTGAACAAAGCCAGAAATGAAAGACCACGCATTGTATGATTCCTCTTATATGAAGTATCCAGATATCTGAATAGGCAATTTCATAAATAAAGTAGATTGATTGTTGCCAGAGCCTGAGGAAAGCAAGATGGATTGGAGGAATTAGGGGTGAGTATTAATGGGTATTGGGTTTTTCTTTGGAGTAATGAAAATGCTCTAAAATTATTTGTGATCATAGGTAAACATTCTTTGAATATACTAAAATAAACATTGAGTTGAATTGTATATGAATTATATCTCAGTAAAGCTAAGTAATCATTCTGAGTTCACAAAAACTGTAGGGAGAATTGGATATCGCTATAGCGAGAAGCATAGAAGACAGGAAACTATGAGCCTATCTTACTTAATTGTATGAACTAATCATTAATAATGTATTTGCAAACAGAAACAATGTTAAAAAAGTGTTAAATTGAGATCAAACAGGGTTTGTATGAGTAGTTCAAAGATGTCTCATCATTAGGAAATTTTTAGATGTAAAACACTACATTAGCATATAAAAAGAGAAAACCCAGAGAATTTTCTCTTGTATTCTGAAAAGGCTTTTGTTCAGTCTAGGACTTCCAGTCCCAATATCGTGGTGAATTAAACCAAAATGCTTGGAGACCCTTTTATTTAAAAAGCATGTTGGATAAAATGTAAGAAAAATTTCCAGAGCTTAGCTTGTAGGGAAAAAAATCTGAAAATACCAGGTGCTATAAATAGGAAATAAAAGCCAAAGAGGTAAGTGTACAAGCTGACACTGCAGATGCTCCCCAAAATGAGTGGGGAGATCTAAGTGAAATATAAGTCATAGGAATTACGGACATTCAGTTTAATATCCATAGAGGAAAAAATTACAAGACCTTGTCCTCTGAAACATAAGATATTAAAAGATAAATCCCACAATACAACCAGAACTCAAATATCTTTGCCTCAAGTGAAATGATCGTACTAGAGAAGTCCTTTTTGAGAAATGTAAACTCCAAGTGTATGTCATAACTGAACAAATTTATTTAAATGTAAATTACTGTATTTTCTACAATGAGATTTCAGGCCCAGATATTTTCATTGCTAAATTCTGTCAAAAACTTCAGAAATAAATAATACCAATGTTATAATATTTTGAAAATATAGAAAAGGGAACACTTTTCAACTCCTAGTAGGAAGCCAGCACTGTTCTGGTATCAAAATATGGCCTAGAAATTGCAAGAGAAAACTACAGACAAATATCTATTCTAAATATACATGCAAAAACTCTACAAAACATTAACAAATAGAACCCGTCAGTGTCAGTGTATAGAAAGTACAATACATCATGATAAAGTGGATTTTTTAACCTAGGTTGTAAGGTTGGTTTAACACATTTGAAAGTCAATCAGTGTTATCCAATACATTGACTCAGAAGTGGAGAAAACTGTAGTATTATGTGTACCTCAGAAAACTAGAAGAGAAGGGTGTTTCCTCTACCTCCTAGGAGACATCTTAGTAAAATCTTCATCCCAATCTACCTAATGGTGAAAAACAGCCCTAAAATCAGGAACAAGGAAAGGATATCTCACTTCACCATTTATAGTTAAAATTGTCCTCCAAAACCTAGCTGATGAAACAGGCTAAGAATGTAAAAAGGTATACATCCTGAGAAGGAACTCTGTTTGAATATTAGATGCTCATGGATATCGAAATTACTGAGCAATGCACAAAGTGCTAATGCTAGCTAGGGCATTTTGCACACTAGCAACAATGAACTGGAAAAAACATTGAAATGCTATTGTAAATGGTAATATATGGATTAATTAAGGATAAATTAAACAAAATTTGCAAGACTTCTGCATTGAACTAGAAACATTGCTGAGAAAACTATAATAAGTCATGGATTCATGCTAAGATATGGCCTTCAAGAATTAGAAGGGTTAACATTTAATGTGTACTGGGATGAATAGTGTTTCTCTCCTCACATTCAAATTGCCCCAGAATACCTGTGAATATGGCCTTAGTTGGAAAGTGGGTCTTTGTAGAGGGAATCAGGTTCATTTGAGGTCCTACTGGATGAGGGTGAGCCCCAATCCACTGACTGGTCTTCTTTTAAGAAATTTTTTTTAAAGATTTTATTTATTTGACAGAGAGAAACACAGCCAGAGAGGGAACACAAGCAGGGGGAGCGAGAGAGGGAGAAGCAGGCTTCCTGCCCAGCAGAGAGCCCGATGTGGGACTCGATCCAGGGTCTCCGGGATCATGACCTGAGCTGAAGGCAGTCGCCCAACCAACTAAGCCACCCAGGCGCCCCCAAGAGTAGAGAATTTTTGACCCATCCAATGACTGGTGTCCTTTTAAAAATAGGGAGATTTTGCACATATTTTTTTTTTATTTACTTATTTGACACAGAGAGAGCGATCACAAGTAGGCAGAGAGGCAGACAGGCAGGCAGAGAGGAGGAAGCAGGCTCCCTGCTGAGCAGAGAGCCTGATGTGGGCCCTGATCCCAGGACCCTGAGATCATGACCTGAGCTGAAGGCAGAGGCTTTAACCCCCTGAGCCACCCAGGCACCCAATTTTGCACATATTTAAGGCCAGAACTACGACAGCCATGTGAAGATGGAAGCAGAGGTTAGAGGGATACTTACTGCCACAGCCAAGAAAGCCAAGGATTGCCAGGAGCCCCCAGAAGCTAGAAGAGGCATGGCAGGTTTTTTTTCCCTGGAGCTTTTGGAAGGAGCACTGTTCTGCCAACAGTTTGATTTTGGACCTCTAACTTCAAGAACTATGAGGCAGTGCAACTGTTATTTTAAGCTACCCAGATTGTGGCAGTTTGTAACAGCAGGCTTAAGAAAGAAATCTAAAATGGGATACTTCATAGGAAAGAGAAAAATGAATGAACAACTGATACACAAACATGGGTGCACCTTAAAAATGTTGAAAATAAATTGAAATAAGAAAGTATGTTCTGTATGATTTTCTTTATATGAAATGTTAGATAAAAATATAGTGGCCTATCAGTTTTCTCCTGGGTCCAGGCATGTGAGGAATATACTGAAAATGAGCATGAGCTAACTTCACAGGGTGAAGAAAATATTCTTTTTGTTGTATAGTTGGTTATGTATAATAGTTGTCAGTACTCATGACACTCTACGGACCAAAGGGATCCATTTTCTGCTATTCAAAGCCTATATCATGTACACTCACTCTGGCAAATATGAAAATAAAGTAAAATAAAAATAAAGGTCTCAATTTTACTGGTTAGAAGTCAAACGCCATTCAGTTTTGAGAGTTGAAATAGTATTTTACAAAATTGTTTTATCGTGTCTTACCTCTCATACCAGTTTCCCAAATTGATAAAAGATTTTCAAAGAAATAGTTTTGTAATTTTCATGATAGACCCATCATATGATTATTATCATTTCTTTAAATTTTCCATTTTAAGAAAGACATCTATGATTTTTTGCTTTTAATTATTTAATTCATCTGTGATTTATGTGTGTTTATCAGAACAAAAGAAATTAATAAAAGTGTGTTATAGCCAGTGGAATTTTTATTCCCTAGTTATTTGAAACAAATATTTTTATCATATAATGCATTCATGAATATTCTCAGCTGCCTGGACATTATATTCTATTCCATAGCTCCGTGTGTCCAGGCTTTTGTCAGTATATCCACTCTTGTTTTGCTTATTTATATGTTTTCGTAATCACCCATGCAAGATTTTTTGTCTTGGTTTTTATAACTTCTAAATGTTAATTTTAGATAAAATTCGGAATAATTTATGATGTTTTAAAAACAAGATATAGTGATTACTTTCGGAGAAAGTGGTATCTACGTGGGTTCACATGATTCCATCTTGGAAAGTAGAATTCTAAAATTCCTTTTAAGTCTTTCACTATGTTTTAGATTTCTCAAAATATTAATTATGTTTATGTTGATTTTATCATTACTGTATCACTTTATTGCAATTTTGAGTAAGGTGTATTTCTGTTTTCTCATGTATAAGAAAGTTACTGTTTGAGTTTATAATCCATCTTTTCTTGCTCATACTTGTAGTATTTTGCTGTTATGTCATGTATTTTCTAATTAGGTAATATTGTCACCATAAAAAATATTATTTTATAGATTTCTTTTTTAAAAAAGATTATTTATTTATTTGACAGAGAGAGAGATCACAAGTAGGCAGAGAGGCAGGCAGAGAGAGAGGAGGAAGCAGGCTCCCTGCTGAGTAGAGAGCCCATCGCAGGCCTCGATCCCAGGACCCTGAGATCATGGCCTGAGCCAAAGGCAGAGGCTTTAACCCATTGAGCCACCCAGGTGCCCCAAAATTATAATTTTATCACCAATATTTTAAGAGTTAAATCAGTTACTCTTCTCATAGCTTGAGTAAGTCACTCAGACTAGTATTAAATAACAATTATGAGGGTGAACATCATTTCTCTTGTTTCAATGGGCGTAGTTTGGCTTCCAAATCAAGATAAATATCCTATATCTTTGAAAGACAGCATTGTAGCATGGTTGAGAGTATGGCCTTTGGAGTGATTCTGCATTGAGTAGCTGTCTGACTTCCATAGGTTACTCAGCCTTCTGAATCTGTCTTCATTTGTAACAGAGGTGTTGCTAATGCCTATCTTAGAGAGTGATTATGAAGATTAAATTAGATAATGAATGTAGTGTTTTCCACAGTGACTGACATATCGTAAGGGCTCAGTAGTAGCAATAGCAGGTACAGGTGTTAAATAAAATGTCTTTTAGGATTCTCCTGAGGAGCTTAAACCTTTTTTCTCCCTATTTATATTATAGATAATAAAATATAATTTAATATATTAATATAGCATATTAATAGAATTCATGACATTAAGTCATGTGTTGATAGAATAAAATGTATTCATCAGGAATAGCATCTTTTAATACAAACATGGATTTGATTTGCAGATATTGTATTAAAAGTGTTTTTCAGGGGCGCCTGGGTGGCTCAGTTGGTTAAGCGACTGCCTTTGGCTCAGGTCATGATCCCGGAGACCCGGGATCGAGTCCCACATCGGGCTCCCTGCTTGGCAGGAAGCCTGCTTCTCCCTCTCTCACTCCCCCTGCTTGTGTTCCCTCTCTCGCTGTGTTTCTCTCTGTCAAATAAATAAAATCTTTAAAAAAAAGTGTTTTTCAATCTGTACATGTATCGTTAGTCTGTACGTCTTCCCTTAAGCTTCTCTTTCTTATCTTAAACCAGGTTTGTAAAATGTGGGGTAACTCGGTGGCTCAGTTGGCTAAGCATCTGCCTTCCACTCAGATCGTGATCTTGGGGTCCTGGGATTGAGTCCCATGTTGTGCTCCCTGCTCAGTCAGTGGGAAGTCTGCTTCTCCCCCCTCTCTCTGCGCCCCCCCTGCATGTGCACTTGCTCACTTGCTCACTCGCTCTCAAATAAATCTTTAAAAATTTTTAAAAAACTAGGTTTGTAAAATACAAATTTTAGTTCTTTTTGTAGATGATGGAACTGTTATATAGGAGATTATCAGTCTTAGATTTAGAAAGCTGTTTTTTTGTAAAACTCTATGAACACAGTGTTTTATTTGAGACAGTACTTTCATGTTCTCCATATTCTCCATTATTGTCTTACGCAAGTTCTCTTCCTTTAGATAATATGTATCTTAAATAGAAAATCATCCCTTCAATTACAAATTAATAATTAATAGTATATAATTTTTGGTAGTTTTTTTATAATTTACAAATGTCTATCTTCTTTATTATGGTTTTATTTCCTTTCTTTTTTATATTTTATTTATTTATTTGACAGAGAGAGAGAGAGATCACAGGTAGGGCAGAGAAGCAGGCAGAGAGAGAGGGGGAAGCAGGCTCCCTGCTGAGCAGAGAGCCTCATATGGTGCTCCATCCCAGGACCTTGAGATCATGACCTGAGCTGAAGGTAGAAGCTTTAACCCACTGAGCCACCCAGGCACCCTATTTATTTCCTTTCTAAATAAAGTTGAGTTTGTGCTCACCTTCTGTTATTGATTACAATTTCAAGAAGGCTTTTTAATTTTTTGTAATGTTTTTTCTTAAATATTTTACAAAAGAGAGGTAATTATAGTCATAGTATTTTGTAAGCTGCTTTTTTTCCACTTAATTTCTTCAGACATAACTATCTTTATATTCTGATTTTTCTCATACATAGTTTTATGGATTGAAGTTAGTGATAGCTACTAAACAATTAACTTATTTAAAGAGTACAATTGAGTAGAGTTAGTATATTCAGAGTTATGTAACCATTAATATAATCAATTTTAGAACATTTTCATCACCCCCTAATAAAACCCCACACCCGCTATTTTTAATGCTCTCTTGGCATTCATTGTAAGGGCATACTGTGGTTATTTCAATATCCTTAATTATTGGACAGTTAGATTGTTTATACATTACAATATTATAAACCATATTCTGATGGACATCCTTGTAGCAAAGTTTATGTTAAAAATCCCTGAGCATAAATACAAAAACCACCAGATATATATACCAAAAGCTTAAAAAACTATACAATTTTTAAGGGGAAAATAGGTTTCTTCCAAATTGTCCAACACTGGGTATTGCCATTAAGAAAACAGTTCCAATGTAATGCTCGACAAATGATAGTATGTTTCTGTATTATTTTGTTTTCCTTCAGATGTTGGAATATATTTTCATATGTTTATTGACTGTTTTATTTCCTGCTTCAGATGTTAAAACAATTTTTTTTATTCTTTTCACTTTTTGATAGTAACTTCATTTCTCTTTCAATTTCCATATATCTTGTTTAAATTGCTTGTCTGCCCTCATTTTGCAATTAAGGCAGTACTAGGTTTCCCTTTCTCAAATGTTATTTAATGACAGTGCAGTTGTGTTTTAAGTTCTTTAAGAATGATCATATTCTTCAGTTATAAGGAACTTGTTTTTCATCAAAAGTGGTAATTGAATTTTATAGGTTCATTGGAAGGTTAAGAAAACAACATCCTTAGTTTTTTTTTTCTTGATAATATATCTCATTTAATACTGATGACAATAGTGGATTTCACTCTAAATTTTCACTTAAGGGATTGACAAAACTGAACAATGAATATAGAAAATGATGTATTTCACAGATTCATATTTGCCCGCTTAGAAAAGCTCAAAAGCAATATATGAATTCCTCAGGAAGGTAAACAAGGGATTATCCTATGACTCAACAATTTCACTCCTAGATCTATACCCAGGTGTAATGAAAGCAGGTATTCAAATAAATACCTGTAAATGAATGGTCATAGCAGCACTATTCATAGTAGCCAAAAGATGAAAATAACCTAAATGTCCACCAGCTGATAAAGGGCTTTAAAAAAGTATATACACACACGTGTGAGAGTGCATGCACTGGGGAGGGGGTGAATATTATATAGCCATAGAAAAAAATAAAGTACTGATACATGGTACAATTCACATGACTTTTGAAAAAATAGTGATAAAGAAACTAGACACAAGAGATCATATTGTATGATTTTATTTATATGAAATGGCTAGAGTGGCAAATCCATAGAGACCAAAAATAGATTGTTGTCAGGCGCAGAGGGGCATGATGGCTTACTAGGTATAGTTTATTTGGTATGATGAATTGTTAGAAGTAAATATAGGTGGTATTTGCAAAGCATTGTGAATATAGTAAATGCCACAGAATTGTATACCTTGAAATGACTGATTTTATGTTATGTGAATTTCACCTTAATGAGAAACAAGAAATATGATTGTAAGAAGAACATCAGTATATTTGAAGATACAGTGAAAAATGAACTCCTATGGGGTTAACCAATGTTGTTTCTCTTTGTCTTCTAAATTCATGGTTTTGCTTAACCTCATAAGAATCACAAGAATTGATTTAAGAACTCATTGAATATAAAATTATTTCAGGAGAACAAAGGGGTAGGTTTTTGTTTTTGTTTGTTTCAGGAGCCACTCCCACATAGAAAATAAATGTTGATTTCTGGCTTCAGTATCAGACTATTGATTTAAATTATGAAAAGATCTTTCTGTCTCTCAGAATCATATACTATTTTTTAATTACTTATACCACTGTCATAAAAAGTGATATAACCAATTGACCCTAGAATTTGAATTGTTGGATCTATGTTATAAATATAATATTGTTGACTAAAACTGTGTGAAAAAGACACTGTGTATTATAAAGAAAATGCTCATGGGATGGAGTCCCTCTGCAGTAGAGAAACTGAAAGATGCAATATGAAAGAATACTTTTGAAGTTAGTCTTCGGTGTCCCTGACCTCATGTTGCAGTATGAACTCTTTTTAGGAAGAACTTGGTAGATAGTTTTGCTGAAGTAGAAGGGCCTGTGTTTTCATTTGAAATTCATTCCACTCCAGGTATGTTAGCCTCTGTGCTCTAATTTATCCATATTTGGCACCTAGTCACCTCAGGGGCTTAGCATTTGCTCTTCCTATTGCCTGGAATGTTCTTTTTTTTTTAAGATTTTATTTATTTATTTGACAGAGAGAGAGATCACAAGTAGGCAGAGAGGCAGAGAGAGAGAGAGGAGGAAGTAGGCTCCCCGCTGAGCAGAGAGCCCAATGCGGGCCTCCATCCCAGGACCCCCAAGATCATGACCTGAGCTGAAAGCAGAGGCTTTATTTAACCCACTGAGCCACCCAGGCGCCCTGCCTGGAATGTTCTAGAGATGTCTATATACTTAGTCCCTTAATTTCCTCAAATCTCTGTTCATATATGACCTTTATTGTTCGAAAGGCTTATCCTAACTATCCTATTTAAAATAGCAACTTCCTCAGAATTTCCTGTTTTTTATCTGACACCCTATGTATTTCATTTGTTTCTTTATCTATTTTCTGTTTCCCTCATCTAGAATGTGGGCCTGGTAAGAACAGGATGATTTTGTGTTTTGTCTGTTACATTCATTGCTGCATTCCCAGCATCCATAAAAGGCCTGCCCCTAGTAGACTCTGCATTAGTACTGGTTGAGTCAACGAATATACCCTTTTTGGGTACAGAATGAGTGTGTTCCCTTTAAAGACTTATTACTATCATTATTTGTGAGTAATATCTTTCCCCTTTGGTAACTTCCTCTTTGTTCTTTCTGGAATTTCTATTAATCAGATTTCTCCAATGTATTCTGTTTTTGTCATTTTACCTTATTTTTTTTTAAAGATTTTATTTGTTTGACAGAGAGAAACACAGCCAGAGAGGGAACACAAGTAGGGGGAGTAGGAGAGGGAGAAGCAGGCTTCCCGCCGAGCAGGAAGCCCGATGTGGGACTCGATCCCGGGTCTCCGGGATCATGACCCGAGCCAAAGGCAGTCGCCTAACCAACTAAGCCACCCAGGCACCCCATTTTACCTTATTTTTAAGAGATACACTTGACTATACATTGTATTGTTTTTGAGTACTTCCCCTTTTAAGATTTGGTGATGTTTAATTTCTATGAAGTCTTATTTGTTCATATAGTTGTCTTTATAAAACATTCTGTCTTTATTTTATTGATGCAGTTGATATCATTTCAAATCTATCTGAGGAGTCTAATTAGTTTTATTGTTGTTGTTTTTCTTTTCTCTTCCTTGAATTGCATCTATTTCCTCCAGTGTAAAATACTTGGCATGATCTTCTTTATATTTTTTTACATTGGTTTCTTCATATATATGCTGATCTTTGATGATGAATTTTTAAAAAAGGAATGAAGGCGTAAGTTACTTATTTGTAGTGTGGATTATTTCTCTGATAGGCTGCTGCCTTCTTTGAAAGAATTCTGTGTAATTGAATAAGTATTGTAGCCTGCTAGATTTTGCTTTATTGTGCATTGGAGAATTGGTTAGTAACAAGTCCATGTTGTGTTCCATCCCATGTCACAAAGTTGTTGGTGTGCAAAACCCCTCTTAGAAGCCCATTTCTTTTTTTTTATTGTTACTTAATTTTTTTTCCAGTGTTCCAAGATTCATTCCCCATTCCCCACACCCAGTGCTCCATGCAATAGGTGCCCTCAGTACCCACCACCAGGCTCTCCCATCCCTCCACCCTCTCCCTCCAAGTCCCTCAGTTTCTTTCTGTGTCCAAAGTCTCTGTTGTTTCGTTTCTCTCCCTGGATTACCCTACTTCCCATTTACTTCCTTCTCCTCCTGTCCTCTAGGTTACTCCTTATGCACCACAAGTAAGTGAAACCATGTGATACTTGACTTTCTCTACTTGAGAAGCCCATCTCTTCTAGGCCAAACGTGCAATTGTCTTTAGAGAACAGTCTTGGTGGTAATCACGGGGCTGATTCTGCATTAACAGGAATCGAAAGTGGTCACTGTCCTCACATGCAGCCATTCCTTTCACATTCCCTTTACATATTCGCCCTCTTTTCTGTTTTGATCCCGCGTGCATATATTCCGAACAGGAGTGTGTGGTTTTTCCAATGCTATGCTAGAAAGGTTAGCTCCTGCCTCAGTTGTAAGCTTTTCTTGTGTCTGTTCTAGGTGGTGGCTTCCTCCTCCTTGTTCTATGCATTTGTATGCTGACATCTACTTTTTATCTTACTGAATTTTATGAGTAAATGTTACTTTTTAAGGATTATTTCCCATTACCCTTAATTTTCATTAGTGTTCTCTGTTTATTTCCTTGCACTCATAATTTTAATGGGCTTTTGGAAGGTAGGTCAATACATACATATGCTCAGTTTACCTTCTTGATCTAAAGCCAATAAGTATTACTTTGGGGTTATATGTTAGTCATTCTTTAAAAAAGGAAAACTATTGGGGCACCTGGGTGGCCCAGTTGGTTAGGCGACTGCTTTCGGCTCAGGTCATGATCCTGGAGACCCGGGATCGAGCCCCACATCGGGCTTCCTGCTCGGCGGGAGGCCTGCTTCTCCCTCTCTCAGTCCCTCTGCTTGTGTTCCCTCTCTCACTATGTTTCTCTCTGTCAAATAAATAAATAAAATCTTTAAAAAAAAAAAAAGGAAAACTATTATTCGAATTTCTTTCTCACACCCCTGCTATGGACTGAATTGTGTCCCCTCAAAACTCATATTTTGAAGCCCTGATCCCCAATGTGACTATATTTAGAGATAGAAGTTTTAGGAAGTACTTAGGATTAAATAATGGGGTTAAATAAATATCACATACATGTGATAACCTGATAGTATTAGTGACCTTAAACACAAATACAGCAAAGAAAGGTCATGTAAGCATATCCCAAGAACATAACCACCTTCAATCCAGGAGAACATCTCTCACTGTAAACTGACCATGTTGTCACATGAATCTTGGATTTTCAGTCTCCAGAACTGTGAGAAATTTCTGTTATTTATGCCACTGAGTTTATAGTATTTTGTTATGGCAGCCTGAGTTAATGCAACCCCTAATCTGGTATTGACAATTATCTATTCCTTTCTTTGGTACCTTGGTTAGCTCCTTTGAGATTCCTTTACATCTAGCAGACATTCTTGCAAAGACAAATGACTATATCAAAGTAATGTAGGAGCATATACTTATTTCTATTTTGCTTGCTAGCTTCCAGCACTTTCCCCTTTTGCTGACTCTCTAGCCTTTGTTACCACTCTTGTAGAGTTGTTTTTATTCATCTAAGGCAAAGTTCTTAAAAACTATTTTTTTGACTCAGGTAATATCAGAAAGTACTTTTATTTTAGAATACTCTGCAATTTCATAGTTAAGCTTTTAACATCTTACTTATCAAATCACATTTTTCCTTACAAATATTACATATTCTCCTATGAG
Organism: Spilogale gracilis; assembly: GCA_004023965.1. Classification (NCBI taxonomy): domain Eukaryota; kingdom Metazoa; phylum Chordata; class Mammalia; order Carnivora; family Mephitidae; genus Spilogale; species Spilogale gracilis. The sequence continues at coordinate 64,818 of PITA01008730.1, forward strand.
CCTAACATTTCACCCTAGGTTCAGCTTCTAAAAATGCCAATAAATGTGTCAGTAATTGCTTTTCTTTCCTTAAGGAGTTTTAATGCACTCAGGAAACTAAAATGTACTCTGTTGGCAGGTGGGGGGTGATGTATATTTTTTCTTTTTGACCGAAATGACTAGTAATATTTAGGAATAATCAAATGAAACTCCCTTAAGGTTAAAAAATAAAAGAAAAACAGAATCATAAAATTTGAAGGGATAGGACTTTAGAGATTATGGTATCCACAGGCTTCACTTTGTTGGTCTGAAGACCGACTTAAAACTACTGTTACTGGGCACCTGGGTGGCTCAGTGGGTTAAGCCTCTGCCTTCAGCTCAGGTCATGATCTCAGGGTCCTGGGATCGAGGCCCGCATTGGGCTCTCTGCTCAGCAGGGAGCCTGCTTCCTCCTCTCTCTCTGCCTACTTGTGATCTCTCTCTGTGTCAAATAAATAAATAAAATCTTTAAAAAAAAACTACTGTTACCTATATTTTCAGGAGTGTAATTAAGACTAGATTCCATTCAATCAGAGAAAGACAATAGTCATATGATCTCTCTGATATGAGGAATTTGAGAGGTAGGGCAGGGGATCATGGGAATAGGGATGGAAAAATGAAACAAGATGGGACCAAGGAAACAAACTGAGGGTTGCTGGGGGCTGAGGGGGAGGAATGGAGGGCTGTGTTATGGAAAAAAATAAAAATTAATGAAAAAAAGACTAGATTCCATAATTGTTATGTTTTAAGATTTTTGGGTTTACTATTCTGTTTTATTATGAGGTTTTAAAATTTTGATTATTTTTGAAGAGTTACTTTATTTAGAGAGAGACAGCAAGAGAGCATGAATGGGGGGAGAAGGAGAAAGAAAGAAACTGCAAGCGCACTCCTAACCAAGTGATAAGCCCAGTGCAGGGCTTGATCCCATGACCCAAGAGATCACCACCTGAGCCAAAACCAAAAGTCAGATGCTCGACCAACTGAACTACCCAAGTGCCCCTATTTTGATTATTATTATTTTTTAATATTTTGCTTATTTATTTGACAGAGAGCACAAATGGTGGAGCAGCAGGCAGAGGGAGAAGCAGGCTCCCTGCTGAGCAGGAAGCCCAATGTGGGTCTCAGTCCCAGAATCCTGGAATCATGACCTGAGCCAAAGGCAGATACTTAATGATGGAGCCACCCAGGCACCCCCCATTTTGATTATTAATAGACTTTATTTTGGGGGTGGCTGGGTGGCTCAGTCAGTTAAATGTGCCATTCTTGATTTCAGCTCAGATCGTGATGTCATGGTTATAAGATGGAGCCCTCCGTGGGGCTTTGTGTTGGATGTGAAGCCTGTTTGGGATTCTCTGTCCCTTTCCCTCTGCCCATCCCCCCTGTGCTCACTTGTATGCATGAGCTCTCAAATAAGCAAATCTTTAAAAAAGTAGACTTTATTTTTGAGCAGTTTTAGGCTTACAGAAAATCTAAGTAGAAAGTGCAGAGTTCCCATATACCCTGTCACCAGTACTCATTGTATACTCCCCATTATTACCATCCTGCATTGGTATTATATATTTGTTATAGCTGGTGAGCCAAAATGGATATGTTATTATTGCCTAAGCCCATCATTTACATTAGCGTTCACTTTTGCTATTGTAGAATATATGGGTTTTGAAAAATATGTTGTGACAAATATCCACCACTAAGGTATCATACAAAATGATTTCATTGCCTTAAAAATCCTTTATGGTCTACCTATTCATCCTTCCATTCCCCTGATAAACCCTTAGCATCCACTGATGTCTTTACTGTGTCCATGGTTTTGCCTTTTCTAGAATGCCATATAGTTGGAATCTTGCAGTATGAAGCCTTTCAGACTGGTTTCTTTTATTAAGGTATATGCTTTTAAGGATGCTCCATTTCTTTTCATGGCTTGATAGCTCATTTCTTTCTATCACTGAGTGATACTCAATTTTAGGGATGGACCACAGTTTTTTTTTTGTTTTTTTTAATCCATTTATCAGAGAATATTCTGATTGCTTCCAAGGTTTTGCAATTATGAACAAAGAAGCTATAAAAAATTGTTCACAGATTTTTTTATGGAGAAAGGTTTTCAGTGCCCTTGTGTAAATGTCAAGGAAGATGATTGCTGGATCTTATGGTAAGGGTATGTTTAGTTTTGTGAGAAACTATGAAACCATCTTCCAAATTGGTGTACCATTTTGCATTCTCGTGATTAATAAGTGGGCGTTTTTATTGTATACATCCTACCTTTTTAATACATTTTTATAAAAGTATCATAGGTGAAGAATATAAAGTTTTCCCACTAGATAAAATCAAAACTAATCTCTAATCCTATTGACAAAACTATTTTCTTCTAGTATCTCGTGAATATTTTCACTTACACAATAATACATCTTCATTTTGCTTTCTTTTTTTCATTTCATTTACAGATAAATTAAAAAGTTGTCATATTGTGTAGTCTTTAGAACAAAGCTTCAGCAATTGATTAATGCTACATTGTATGGGTTTGTTGTAATGTAATCATTCTATTGTTTGGAATTAAAGTGGTTTCAAGTTATCTTTTTTATTATTATTATTTTTTTATTGTTACTTAAGTTTTTTGTTTTTTTCCAGTGTTCCAAGATTCATTCCCCATTCCCCAGACCCAGTACTCCACGCATTAGGTGCCCCCAGTACCCACCAACAGGCTCTCCCATCCTTCCACCCCCCCCTCCAAGTACCTCAGTTTGTTTCTGTGTCCAAAATCTCTCATGTTTCGTTTCTCTCCCTGAATTACCCTACTTCCCATTTACTTTCCTTCTCCTACTGTCTTCTATATTACCCCTTATGCAACACAAGTAAGTGAAACCATGTGATACTTGACTTTTCCTACTTGGCTTATTTCACTCAGCATAATCTCTTCCAGTCCAGTTCATGTTGCTACAAAGGTTGGATATTCATCCTTTCTGATGAAGGCATAGTATTCCATTGTATATATGTACCACATCTTCTTTATCCATTCATCTGTTGATGAGCACCTTGGCTCTTTCCACAGTTTGGCGATTGTGGCCATTGCTGCTATGAACATTGGGGTACATATGGCCCTTATTTTCACTACATCTGTATCTTTGGGGTAAATGCCCAGTAGTGCAGTTGCAGGATCATATGGTAGTTCTATTTTTATTTTTTTTAAGGAATCTCCACACTGTTTTCCAAAGCGGCTGCACCAACTTGCATTCCCACCAGCAGTGTAAGAGAGTTCCCCCTTCTCCGCAGGCTCTCCAATACATGTTGTTTCCTGACTTGTTAGTTTTGGCCATTCTGACTGGTGTAGGGTGGTATCTCAGTGTGGTTTTGATTTGAATTTCCCTAATAGCTAGTGACGCTGAACATTTTTTCATGTGTCTGTTAGCCATTTGTATATCTTCTATGGAGAAGTGCCTCTTCATGTCTCTTGCCCATTTTTTTTTATGTGTTCATCTTCTTTTTGGATGTTGAGTTTGAGTAGTTCTTTATAGATCTTGGATATCAGTCCTTTGTCTGTAGTGTCATTTGAAAATATCCTCTCTGAATCCATGGGTTACCTCTTTGTTTTGTTGACTGTTTCCTTTGCTGTACAGAAGCTTTTTATTTTGATGAAGTCCCAAAAGTTTATTTTTGCTTTTGTTTCCTTTACCTTTGGAGACATGTCTTGAAAGAAGTTGCTGTGGCCGATGTCAAAGAGGTTACTGCCTATGTTCTTTATCAGGATTTTGATAGATTCCTGCCTCACATTGAGGTCTTTCATCCATTTCGAGTTTGCCTTTGTGAGTGGTGTAAGAGAATGGTCTAGTTTCATTCTTCTATATGTAGGTGTCCAATTTTCCCAGCACCATTTATTGAAGAGACTGTCTTTTTTCCACTGGATATTTTTTTCCTGCTTTGTCAAAGATGATTTGCCCATAGATTTGTGACTCTCTATTCTGTTCCACTGATATATTTCTGTTTTTGTGCCAGTATCATACTGTCTTGGTGATTACAGCTTTGGAATAAAGCCTGAAGTCAGGTAATGAGATGCCCCCAGCTTTTTTTTTTTTTCTTCAGCAATTCCTTGGCAATTCGAAGTCTTATTTGGTTCCATATAAATTTTAGGATTGTTTGTTCCAATGTCTTAAAGAATGTTGGTGGAATTTTGATCAGAATGGCACTGAAAGTATACATTGCTCTGAGCAGTATAGACATTTTAACAATGTTTATTCTTCCGATCCATGAGCATGGAATGCTATTTCATCTTTTTGTGTCTTCTTCAATTTCTTTCATGAGTGTTCTGTAGTTCCTTGAGTACAGATCCTTGACTTATTTGGTTAGGTTTAATCCTACGTTTCTTATGGTTTTTGGTGCTATAGTAAATGGAATTGATTCTCTGATTTCACTATCTATATATCATTGTTAGTGTATAAGAATGCAGGCGATTTCTGTGCATTGATTTTGTATCCTACCACATTACCAAAATGTTGTATGAGTTGTAGTAGTTTGGGGGTAGTCTTTTGGATTTTCCACATAGAATATCATGTCTTCTGCAAAGAGTGTGAGTTTGACTTCTTCTTTGCCAAGCTGAATACCTTTTATTTCTTTCTGTTATATGATTGCTGTTGCTAGGACTTCTAACACTATGTTGAACATTAGTGGTGAGAGTGGGCATCCTTGTCTTGTTCCTGATCTCAGATGGAAGGCTGTTAGTTTTTCCCTGTTGAGAATGATATTCGCTGTGGGTTTTTGGTAGATAGATTTTATGAGGTTGAGGAATGTTCCCTCTATCCCTATACTTTGAAAAGTTTTGATCAGGAACGGATGTTGTATTTTCTCAAATGCCTTTTCTGCATCAATTGAGAGTACCATGTGGTTTTTCTTCTCTTATTGATTTGTTCTCTCACCTTGATTGATTTGCGAGGGTTGAACCACTCTTGCATCCCTGGGATAAATCCCACCTGGTCATGGTGGATAATCTTTTTAATGTATTGTTGGATCCTGTTAGCAAGGATCTTGTTGAGAATCTTGGCCTATATTCATCAGAGATATTGGTCAGAAGTTCTCCATTTTGAAGGGGTCTTTGTCTGGTTTGGGGATTAGAGTAACGACAGCTTCATAGAAAGAGTCTGGAAGTTTTCTTTCTGTTTCTAATTTTTGAAAGAGCTTCAGGAGAATAGTTGTTATTTCTTCTTTGAATGTTTGGTGGATTTACCCAGGGAATCCGTCTGGTCCTGGACTCTTGTTTTAGGGGTGGTTTTTGATCACTGCTTCAATCTCGTTACTAGATATTGGTCTTTTCAGATTGTCAATGTCTTTCTGTTTCAGTCTTGGATGTTTATACGTTTCCAGGAATGTGTCCATATCTTCTAGGTTGTTAAACTTATTGGCATATAATTGTTGATAGTAATTTCTGATGATTGTTTCTATTTTCTTGGTGTTAGTCGTGATCTCTCCCCTTTCATTCATAATTTTATTAATTTGCGTCTTCTCACTTTGCTTTTGGATTAGTTTGGCCAATGGTTTATTGATCTTATTGATTATTTCAAGGAACCAGCTTATAGTTTCATTGATGTGTTCTACTGTATATCTGGTTTCTGATTCATTCATCTCTGCTCTAATCCTAATTATTTCCCATCTTGTGTGGCGGGGTTGGTTTAATTTTTTGTTGATTTTCCAGTTCTTTATGGTGTAGTGAGAGTTGGTGTATTTGGGATTTTTCAATTTTTTTGAGTGAGGTTTGGATGGCTATGTATTTTCCCCTTAGGACTGTCTTTGCTGTATCCCATACCTTCTGGATCAATGTATCTTCATTCTCATTGGTTTACATGAAGTGTTTCAGTTCTTCTTTGATTTCCTGGTTGATCCACAGATTCTTGAGCAGGATCGTCTTTAGCTTCCAAGTGTTTGATTTTCTTCTGAACTTTTTATGGTGGTTGAGTTCCAGTTTCATGGCATTGTGGTCAGAGAATATGCAGGGAATAATCTCAATCTTCTGAAATCAGTTGAGCCCTGATTTGTGACCTAGTATGTGGTCTATTCTGGAGAAAGTTCCATGTGCACTGGAGAGGAATGAATATTCTGCTGTTTTATGGTGGAATATTCTGAATATCTATGAGATCCATCTGGTCCAATGTGTCATTCAAGGCTCTTGTTTCTTTGTTGATTTTCTGTTTAGATGATCTGTCCATTGCTGAAAGTGGTGTGTTAAGATCTCCTACAATTAATGTATTTGTATCAATATGACTATTTTGCTGAGCAGTTGGCTTATGTAATTGGCTGCTGCCATGTTGGGGGCATAAATATTTACAGTTGTTAGGTCTTGGTGTATAGACCCTTTGAGAATGATGTAGTGTCCTTCTGTGTCTCTGACTACAGTCTTTAGATTCAAATCCAATTTTTCTGATATGAGAATCACTACCACGGCTTTCTTTTGGGGTCTGTTGGCATGAAAGATGGTCCTCCATCTCCTCACTTTCAATCTGGAAGTGTCTTTAGATTCAAAATGTGTCTCTTGTAAACAGTGTATGGATGGGTCCTGTCGTTTTATCCAGTCTGCACCCCTGTGCCTTTTTATTGGAGCATTTAGGCCATTCACACTGAGACTGATTATTGATAGATACATTTGTATTGACATCATGTTGCCTGTGAAGATCATGTGTCTATAGTTTACCTCTGTAAATTTCCCTTCTATGTCACTCTTGTGTTCATTTCTCTTTTATAGAACCCCTCTAAGTTTTTCTTGTAGTGCTGGCTTGGTGGTTGCATAATCTTTTAGACTTTGGCGATCCTGGAAGCTCTTTATTTCTCCTTCCATTTTGAAAGTCAACCTTGCTGGGTACATTATCCTTGGTTGCATATTTTTGTCATGTAATTTCCTGAATATGTCTTGCCAGCACTTTCTGGCTTGCCACGTTTCTGTGGAAAGGTCTGACGTTATTCTGATGGTCCTCCCTCTATAGGTAAGGGATCACTTCCCCCTAGCTGCCCTTACGACATATTCCTTGGTTTTATGATTCATGAATTTCACAATTATGCGCCTAGATGTTTTTCTGTCCTCATTGATCTTGGGGGGTGTCCTCTCTGCCTCTAGGACATGAACATTAGTTTCATTCCCCAGATAAGGGGAGTTTTCATCTATGATTTATTCAACTATATCTTCTAGGCTTCTCTCTCTCTCAACTCCTTGGGGGATTCCAATAATTCTGACATTGGAGCGTTTCATGGCATCATTTATTTCCCTTGTTCTGTTTTCATGGGATTTTAGCTGTTTGCTTCAAGACTTCTCTTGCTCCTCCTTCTTAATCCATCTGTCTTCTCAATCACTGATATGATCTTCAGCTTCACTTACTCTATCTGTTAGCATATTTAGATTGCATCTCATTAATAGCCTTTCTAACCTCCCCTTTCATTTCTGTTATTATGACTTCCATTTTGAGACTAATGTTCTTTTCCAAATTAGCCATTGCTTGGACGATTGCTGCCCTGAATTCCATTTCTGTCATATTGTTTATGTTTATTTCCAGTAATTCTGTGACTGGGGTAGCAGTCTCAGGGTTCTTCTTCTGTTGATTGTTCCTCCTCTGAGTCATTGTGGCGAGGAGTGGTTGAGGTGGTGTATACCTAAATATATCAGCCACTATCCAGGTGAATTGGTTGCCTGAGGTTTGGGAGAAATCAGAATTCACCACCGAAAAGGAAGAAGAAAGAAAAAAGAGAAAGGGAGAAAAGAAGCAAGAAAAGAAAACCCTGCCAGAGTGGGGCCCAGTGGTAGGATTTATATGGTACAAAACTGCTACAGGGTAAAAAAAAAAGGTGATCAAGAGGAAATGAAGAGATCAAAAAGCTAAACCCAACCTGAATGACCCCCAAGACCAGTATTTATTTAATACAAAGGCAAAAACAATTACATAGAAACACTGACAGACTATGTAATTGTTTCTACAATTGGAAGGTGGGAAAGTGAGGGCAGACACTCCTTGTGGGCAAGTAAAGTGTTTCAGATCCTCCCAAGTTTGTCTTGTTACTATTGTTGGAGGAGCCCACTTTCTAAAGATATAGGGAGATTAGAATGGGTTGTATATAGGGGTAGTATTGAATAAGGATGTAGGATTACCTTGAAAATTGTAACTATATGTATATTTAAAAGAAAAAATAAAGGAAAGAAGAGAGAAGAAAAGGAAAAAACTGATAAAACAAACAAATGAGGGGCAACAACAAGAACAGAAAACACAGGTATGTGTTTGAAAAAATTTCACGGTAAAAAATTGTTATGGAGTGTTGTATTAAGAATCTCGTTGTAATAAATGTGGATTAAAAATTAAAAATACAAAAACTGTGAGAAAGAGTTTTTAAGTTTAAAGTGGAAACTTTAAAAGTAAAAATAGAAAAAAGTTAAAAAAGCAAATGAGGTGAAAAACTCTATCAATAAAGCATACAGCTTTGGGGGCAGTACCAGGATTTTAATAAATTGCCTTTCCCCCCGATGTCAGGGTTTTACAGTTTCGATGTTGTCCTCTTGTGCTTCTGGCTTCCCTTCTGTGGGCAGGGCTGCCGTGCTGTTTTCAGTCCCTTCTACCGGGCTGCATCTCTCCGCCCCCTTCCTAGGGACTGGAGTATGGAGACCAGGTTGTCAGGTTTCAGTTATCTGTAGGGGTTGTTCTTTTGCGGCTTTTTGCAGCTGTTGAGGAAGTCAGGTTGGAGCAAGATGTCTGTGCCCAGACCTTCCCAGAGAGAGCCCCTAGTCAGCAACCCTCTGTATGTTGGGGGGGGGCACAGTCTCTCCCTGTATCCTCTCCCTTGGCCACCTGTCACAGCCGGGCAGGCGCAGACGCTGGTTTGATTCCTGTCCAAAGCCCCCACTTGTTGTTTCGCTCTGGCGCCATGGAAACCGCAACTGATTTTTGGTTGTATGACCTTGTCTGTGCCCAGGGGGCCTGTGGTGACCCCCACGCAGGAGGGACTGAGGTCCCATGGCCCCACACATCCCACACAAGTCTGCAAAATCGCCTCCCCTGGGGGGTCCATGCCTGGCCCACAGGGTGGAGAGAAGCGGCAGAGAAAAGCAGCAGAGGAAAGAAAAAAGAAAGGAAAAAAGGAAAAAAGCAGTGGAAAAATAGACTCTGCTCAGCGGGTTCCATCGCATTCCCTTGCGGGGCACCCGGCGCACTTTCTCTCTGCTTATATATATACCTGTTTCTCTGGCTTCCCCTCAGGCACTCCGTTTCTCTTTGCTTTGAATCAGACCGTAATCTGCTGTTGTTCCCCAAACACAGAGCACTTTCATGCTGGGGTATTGCTTTCCAATGGGTTGCCTCTGCGGGCTTCCTCCCCTGCGCCTCTTGTCTTTGCATTTCCTTCCGATTGCTCTCACTCCACCCTACCTCTTTGCCAATGCTCCTTGTCCCCCGCGGTGATCCTGAAGTGCAAAATACCGCATTTCAGGCTGATTTCATGGGTGCTCACAGTGTTCCTATAGTGTTTTTTGCAGGAATTGAGCTCACTTCAGGGGACTCCCTAAAATTGGGTCACCTGGCCTTCTGCCATCTTCCCGACCCTCTTTTGCCATTTTCTTAATATTTTTTGCCCTTGTCAACCACTGTAACATTACTTTTATACTTATAAACAGCAGGAACAAATTTCACTAAAGTCACCATTGACCATTCAGTTGCAAAATCTAATTGACATCTCTCATTACTTTTTTACTTTTTGGATGTATTTGACAATATTGCGATTTATATACATATAAAATCAAGATTGGGGGTGCCTGGGTGGCTCAGAGGGTTAAGCCTCTGCCTTCGGCTCAGGTCATGGTCCCAGGGTCCTGGGATCGAGGCCCGCGTCGGGCTCTCTGCTCAGCAGGGAGCCTGTTTCCTCTGCTCTCTCTGCCTGCCTCTCTGCCTACTTGTGATCTCTCTCTCTGTCAAATAAATAAATAAAATCTTTAAAAAAAATAAAATCAAGATTGGGATTGTTTCTTTCCATGTATCTCCCTTACTAGATTATAAAAATGTGAGAGCAAGAGATACAGTGTGTTACTCACTTTTGTGGCCATAGTGCTTAGATCAGTGACAAGTATATAGTAGATCCTGAAAGGTTTAAAGAAGTCAGTTTTACCAGTATTTATTCAGGTCTCCTGTGCAGTTTTGTAGTTGGTGCACTGATGCATTTGGGCCAAATCTGTCCAATTATCATCTATAGAATCTACAGAGCAATATCTGGAGACAGTCTTGTTCCCCCAGGAACCAGCAAGATCCACACCTTTCCAAGCCCCTGGTAATAGGCCCGGCAGCTGTCTTGTGACCTGACTCCAAAAAGAAAGCCTTTCAGCTTAAATCATCCTAATTTCCCCCTTTTTTTTCCCCATCTTTGTCTTCTATCTGCAGTATTTGAGGTGCCTCTGCTGTTTCTGTCTTATAGTTTTCCTCTTGCTTTTAGTCCTAATAATCCTGTCTCTTGGTGGGAATGAGATCTATATAATTGGATATTTAACTGATGACAAGTCATTGGTTACATATTTGAAACCCTAGGTGAGGTTTCCAATTTCCTCTGCTAAGCAGTTGGGAGTGGGGGCCATTCGTTTTAATGGGAGTATGGACTAATTGGATTAGGGGTTCAGTTGCTTTGGGCAATGTTTGGTAGATCTTTGAGCCACCACGGATGCCACAATGTAACCATCTAGCCCTTTCCACTGAGACCCTCCTATGATAACTAGGATCCCTTGCCCTAGATGGTCCTGAGCTTTCATTTTCATCTCTCAGCAAAAGTAAACTATAGAAAATTTGACACAACTTCACAGAAGACTTCAGCTTAGCTTTTAGTATCCTGTCACTGTGGCTTCAGAATTTGGCAAATCTGAAGATAAAGCCATATGTATGCAAGAACCAGTTTTCTACTTTGTCCTTCTTTTTAAAAATTTTTTTAATTATTTTAATTTTTTATTACATTATTTTATTTTTTCAGTGTTCTAAGATGCATTGTTTTGCCCTTCTTACTGGGATTTTATGCTAGAGAAGCTTTGCATTTTTCTTTCCTGTGGGTGATACTGACAGACACTTTACTTGTGTCTCTGTTCCCCAGCAACAGTCTTCTCTGTGCTGAGCCCTTTAAGGACAGGGCCTCCTGGGGGTAAAAGCATCTACTGCTTGTCAGCCGGCCTCTTGGTGTTTTTCCTCTCTTCAGAATCTAGACCCCTCTAGTCCTTGTTTCTTCAGGAGTTACCCAATGTTTTTAAGTTGACATTATTTGTGTTTTATAGAACTTTTGTATTTTCTTCATGTAGGGGTTAGTTGGCTTCAAGATACTTTATTCTTTTGTCTTGATTACTTGTTAAAACACTGACGCACTGAAACGGTGGCACAATCACTTTTGTTTATGGTTGCATCTTGTACAAGGCTAATATTACATAATGAATTTTGGAGATAAACATAAAATTTTTAGCAGATAAATTAGCCATATTTTTCAATTCTAAGTCACAGCAGGCTGCTTCTATGGAATCAAAAAATATGGAAATTTTTGTCCTTAGATATGTATAATCATAGCTATTTCTATTTTTTATGTAAATTTATATATTCCAAGTGGAATTGAATGGACAAGAGGAAAATTATTTGATTGCAAATTAACAAAGTTCCTGATTAAATTATGTGAGCTACTCTGTACACTTGAATATTTAATGATAATGTTTTAGCTATTAAAGTGCTGTATTATAACATTTTGCATATTATGACACATGTTAAGATGACTCACCTCCTAGCCTATTTATATATTAAATATAAACTTTTTAAAAAACTTGTTCCTGGAGTAATCGTTGGGTAGTTTAAGAAAAACACACACACATTTAGTAAACTAAGAAAAAAATTAAGCCTTAGAAAATAAATTGGCAAAAATTTAGATTCCATTCAATAGGTTGGGCGTTTTTAATTATTATGGTTGTCTTTAGAAGTGAGAGTAGGGGAAAATTCCCTGAATAATTCTGACTTTCTGGCTACATTTCCTTCAGTGCTAATGCTTTCTATTGGGTATGCATGGCCTCCAAATTAGGTTTATTTATGAAAATTAAGTGAAAAATTAAAGTTGTTAACAATACACATTTTTTATATATGGCAGGCAACTTGTTTACTTTTTTTTTCTTTTTATTATTTGGTTATTTAGGTAATTAGTTACAGCAACCATTTGTTGTAGTGTCTAGGAGAAGGTTATATGTTATTAAGTGCCATTCACTTGTCATATATTATTATCATTTTGACAGATGAAATGTATATCCGTTTTTATTTTTTTTATTAGTTGAGTCTAGGTGACACACAATGTTACATTAGTTTCAGGTGTACAACATAGTAATTCCACAAGTTTATACATAAAACTGTGTTCAACACAAGCATAGCTACAATCTGTCCCATCACATGGCTATGACAGTATCATTGATGATATTCCTAATGCTCTGACTTTTATTCCCATGACTTTTTCATTCCATAACTGGAAGCTTGTATCTCCCACTCCCCTCTTCCCTTTTGCCTAACCCCCCCACCCCCCCCATCGCAACCATCAGTTTGTTGTCTGTATTTATAGGTCTTATTCTGCTGCTCATTCATTTTTAAATGCAGCAGGTAGTGCAAGTGGTTGGGAGTGGAATCTCAGTTACTGCAAAAAATTATGTCAGGCAGTGAGAACAAGTTTCATGCAACCTGAACCAATCCACAACTTAGAGTTATAAAGAGGGCAAAGGTGAAGATTATCTTCAGAGGTGCTTAAATAGAATAAACACACAAGTAATTGATAATCTAGATAATATCTCAAAAGTACATATGTTTCTATGCTCTCTGCATTTTTTGTACAGTCCTATTTAGATATATAGTGAATTAATCCAGTTATATACCTGTAAATGATGGAGAAATTTAAAAATCAGTCATGGATCATGAATTGTTTTTATTTCTGAATATACTGAGACACGGAATATAATATTTTGTACTTTAAAACTCATATTTTGTACTTTAAAACATTAACTTGAAGCAGATCAAGCCAGGGTTCTGAAAGAATTTTTAAGAGGATATGTCTAGCTACTTCAATTTAAGTACAGAAGAACTAAATGCCACATGGGCCACCAATAATGATAGACCTGTCTTGTAATAGACGTGGAATCTGATCTCTTTCCTCATGTGAAATGCAAACTTCTTTGCAGTTCAATGTGATACAATCAAGACATTTTCCCCCCAGGTTGGTATTATCTACTCAGTTTGAGACAATTAATATTCTACTTGGTGTATTTTGGAGAATACACAATAGGAATCAACTTACATATTTTTATGAGCTCTTTTGCTTGCATGAATATATTACCAATGCAAATGAAGGTTATTAGGTTTTTTTCCAATTTGCAATGAGGGGTCACCATCCCTGAAACATAGGAAATGTATGAAAGTCAAATAAAAAAAAGTTTGACACTCATATAAATTTTAAAAATCCACTTATGTTGAATTCTCACCCAATTATAATAATAGAAGCAAGCATTGCCTTACAGTTCACACTCGAAACAACTACGTACCAACTTAAAATCCTATTTTTGTATAAATATGGTTGGGACATTTATATTTCAAAACCAAAGTGTGTTGTGTTTTGAATGAATGCTTTTTCTTTTCTGTAGTTCATAGCTTTGAAATCTCCTGGACTTTTGGTCACATATCCTACTGAAAATAATGAGATAAACAGATTATACAAAGCATGAAAAAAGTGGAAAAATCAAGTTATTCAGTGCTTAGATGTTATGTTGATTTTACCAAATGAATATACTAATTTCTTTTAGTCTCAGAGGCTCTTATATTTACTTCATATAGAGACTTGATGATTCACTTTTCAAAGGGTGAAGTGGTAATTTGAAATGTGTTGTCAAAGAAATGACTCATCAAATTCAGTGGCTTTATTCCATATTGGTCAAATATTTTGTTTACTTTGGGGATCAGAAACAGAATTTTGTATAATAAAAAAGAGTTTTTATGGTTACAAGAAAATGACTTGCTTTATTTGGTTAAAAAGGCTCCTGAATAGAGGAATACTGTATATATGGAAAGAGGAATGCTATATATACTATATATAAATATTATATATACATATATGTATAGAGAGTGAGAAAGAGATTTCTCTTATTATTTTTTCCCTAAATTCAGATGGAAGGTTTTGGGTTGGATAGGTGAAGATGTCCTATAATGGTCAAACATATATAAGCCAGGATTTTTTTTTAAAGATTTTATTTATTTGACAGAGAGAAACATAGCTAGAGAGGGAACACAAGTGGAGGGACTGAGAGAGGGAGAAGCAGGCTTCCTGCTGAGCAGGGAGCCCGATGTGGGACTCGATCCCGGGTCTCCGGGATCATGACCTGAGCCGAAGGCAGTTGCTCAACCGACTGAGCCACCCAGGTGCCCCTATAAGTCAGGATTTTAAAGAATAGTCCTGATTTCTAGTAGTCTGTGTATTATTAAAATATATTATGAATTTCCATATTTGATAACCTTAACTATATATCTAAATCCCATATTTTCTTGATGCCTCAAAGGAGATTTGACCAGTACTGAAGCAGGATATAGGTTAGAGGAATGTATTCCAAAAATTATTTTCAGGCTGACTTTGACATTCAGTCTCTGAGTTCTGTGACTGGAAAAATAGTAACAGATTGTTCGACCATAACAGTAGAGAGAATATCCTATCTTTCTCAAATCATCAGTTGTTGCTTTGAAAGTTTAGCTACCCATTGGAAGGAAGCATCTAAAATCAATGCTCTTTGGTGGCCATCTTTTATAAATCTGTGTGTTGGCAGGGTCTTTTAAGTAACAATTCATATAATTACAGTAACTTTACAGATCATCTGTATTTGCTGTACAACATCTTAGACAGATGGTTGTTCACAAATTCAGCCTCTGCTTAAACATGTCAACTTAAAGGGTGTTAATTTACTATTGGACTGATCTAGTTGGAGAATCTAAAAGGGACTGAGAAATAGGGAACAAGGCACCCTTTTTATCTGAGCTAAACATAAAATCTGGCTTCTTATAACTCCTGATATGAGGTGGATACAACTGTGATGATAACAAAAGAACTGGAACGCTATTTTCTCAAGTCAGAAGAATCCAAACAGGCTGTGAACATGCAGTCAAGGCAGTGACAATGCGATCATAGCACTAAACCCCTAAGAGACTTTCAAAAGCCCTCAAATCATTAGTTTATGTCTTTTTGTCCTATTAACCTACATATCCATCTCTTAGGAAAACGAAAGAACGATGAATACTGTCTTTCTGTAAGAACTAAAACAGAAAAGCAATCTGATGATTTCTCTTTTTTGTTCTAAGTTGTTTTATAATTTCAATGTATGAATATAGTTTTGTGCTGAGAAATTTCAGACTGACTCCAAGGTACCATATTGTCTTTAATTATAATGTTCACCAGCATGGGTATGGGACTGACTTCCTATAACAGCGATATATTCTAATTTCATGAACTTCTACTTGTTTAGAATGAACCTTATGGCTCACTGTCATTATACAAATTTAATAGACATCTGATTAAATACATTATTTAATGAGATTAACTGTGTGAATTAATTTCTGGAAAAGTGAAAATCCAAGGGTAAAGCATTATATTCCTAATGGCAAAAAAGAGAGAGAGAGAACTGAATTCATAGGCAATTATGATGCCATCAAAAGAGACCTGGACCTGTAAATTTAGTCACAAGCATTTATTTTTTGTGACTGAAACCTTAGGCTTAGTTGTGGAAAACAAATTTTATCAACTTAATCAGATATGCTAACTGGTTGAATAAACCCATCACATCATTTCTTTTGGAATCCCAGAGATGAAACAGAGTATCAGTTGAAAAGCAAATAATTCAGTAAGCCCAGTAAATTGGAGTCTTGGCTGTGCCCAGTGGAAAGATTGATTATTAATGCAAGGATCACCTTTGTGACATGTGTATGGTTGACTGTGCTCTGGGCATAACCTTCTTATCAGTAATGGTTGTCATCATTATATTCATTAATTCATTTAAGATAGTAAAATAAAAATACCTAATTAACAGTTAATAATAAATAATAATTCATTCAAGACAGTAAAAATGAGAATAAAAAGCGTCCCTGCTTCATGATGATGATTAGATGAGTTGGTATGGATAAAGTATTGGGAGAGATTTTAGCACATAAGAAAAATTGATTCTGGTTACCTTTTCTCATCTAGTTAATATATAGCAAATTACTTATTACAGGCCAGGTGTAATCCTAAGCATGGGGATAAAATATTGAAAGTCAGTTTTGGTTGGGGTTTACGTTCTTGTAAAGGATTCAGACATGGATATAGGGGGGTCAAGATGGCGGAAGGCCAGGTGACCACATTTCGGGGAGCTCCCTGAAGAGAGCTGAATTCCAGCAAAAAAACCACTACAAGACCACCGGGAACACCCATGAAATCAGCCTGAAATGTGATATTTCCCACTTCTGGACCACCACGAGAGACAAGGAACATCGGCAAAAAGGGAAGGCGTTTTTACAGACTTGTGTGGGACCGGAGAGGCCGCGCGTCCCAGGGCGCAGACAAAGTGGCGCGATCCAAAAGGAGTTGTGGCTTTGAGGTGCGGGAGTGAAACGACAAGCGGGGGCGTGGGCAGAAATCAATACAACCTCTGCACCAGCCCGGCTGTGACAGACTGCCAACTGGGAGGCTGGAAAGAGCCCCTCTCTGTGTAGAGGCTCCCTCTGGGAGGGAGGTCTGGGCGCAGACATCTTGCTCCGACAGATTGAAAGGGAACGACACGCCCCGCCCCTAGAAAGCAAGCCAGAAGCTCAGGAGGACAACATTCCAATACAAAACCCCAAATCAGGGGAAAGGCAATTTATTAAACTCCTGGCACGGACTACAAGTACCAAAAGCCCTACAACTCAATGAAACAGTTTTCCACCTCATTTACTTTTTTAAACTTTTTTCTATTTTTACTTTTAAAACTTCCACTTTAAGCTTAAAAATACATTCTCATGGTTTTTCTTCTTTCAATTTTAGCCCCTTTCTTATCACAACGTGATACCCAATACAACACCCCATAACATTTTTTTATTTTTTATTTTTTTAAATTTTTTAATTTTTTTTATTTCTTTCTCTTTTTTACCCTGAAATTTTTTCAAACACACCCCTGTATTTTCTGCTTTTGTTGTGGCCTCTTGTTTCCCTATTCGGTGCCTCCATTTTTCCCTTTCTTCTCTCCTCTTTCCTTTATTCTCTCTTTTATGTGTATATGTAGATACAAGATTCAAGTCAATCCCACATCCCTATTCAATACTACCCCTATAAACAATCAGTTCTAAGCCCCCTAAATCTTTTGAAAGTGGGCTCCTCCAACAATAACAACAAGACAAACTCAGGAGCGTCTAAAACGCATTCCTTGCCCACAAGGAGTGTCTGCCCTCACCTTCCCACTCTAGTTTGTCAGTGTATCTGTGTAATTGTCTCTGTTTTTATATTATATAAATACTGGTCTTGGGCATCATATAGGTTGGGCTTCGCTTTTTGATCTCTTCATTTACCCTTGATAACCCTTTTCTTTACCCTGTAACAG